>WOGJ01009153.1:0-19655 GCA_015342185.1 Leptinotarsa juncta | reverse complement strand
TTGATTTCTGAGAATGTTTGATTTCATCCACAAAACTGTTTCTCAATTAATAAAATAAGCCTTATGCCTCTGAAATTGTAACAAAAATTTTGCTGTCGTTTTTATGTCTTTGGCATTGACTACTATAGTCATTAGCTTCTTCTGAGTAGGGCGTGTTACTAACTCTCTGAGCCACACCTGGAAGCATCATGGCTATTTGTAGTTCCGCCAGCAGTGTTACGTAGGAGAATCAATCCACCTTCAATTAGATAAATAATAAACGGAGGGAGAATCTGAAAGCAATTATTCATTTAATAATTAATAACAAAGTTTTACTTCGTGATGATTAGCTGTTGAGAGCATGGTTCGAATTACCTGTCTATATACTGGTAACCAACGAAATCATATATAAAAAATGTGGCCAGTTCTATCGAATATAGCATGACGTCACATACAGAAGTATTGTCAAATTCGATGTAGGATGGTAACGTCGAAGTTTGCTTAGTTTTTGAATAAAAGTTTAAAAATTGAAGTTTTTGATTAACCCACGTACTTTTCATCAATTTTGCTTAAACGCCATTGTTTACGTCATTTATCTCGAAAATCTAATTAGAAACTTGTATTTTTTGAACTTCGACTTGGAAATGACTCTCTTATACAACAAAAAGGTGTCGCAGATAGTAATCTGTTTATTTTTCTCTGCCAGTGAAAATGTCAAAGGTCTCATTATGGAATAATAACTTCATAAAAAATACACTTTTCACCGGCACAGTATCATTTTCTGTAGTAAAAGTGGTACATTTCGATGTCGAAGTTCAGAAAATACCATTTCCTATTTAGATTTTTGAGGTTAATGAAGTGAAAATTGGCATATAATAAAAGTCAGTAAAGAGTTCGTTGATAAGTGAAAAATTTCAATTGTTGACTTTTATTCAAAAACTGAGAAAATTTCGTCATTAGTTTCTCTTTATATCGAGTTTTTTGACGTCATGGTACCGCCATATTCAAATAGAAATGGCCACATGTTGAAAAGAGAATTCCATTTCTGATCAAATGGTTGAAAAAAATATACAGAGTCCTACTGGAAATTCTTGACTTGGTTTTATTTCCGGTTGACCCTCTGAAGATTTTCACAGTTTTATTATGAAATATATCAAATATTCGAAGAACTCCGAATTTCAAATTTCTTACTACATAAACAATTGAATGGCTCCGTGTACAATGATTTCGTTGTCACCCAGTATAGCAACTTCACAAGAGGAATCGACATGCCCACTTTCTATTCATAGTCTAGTTCACATGAACCATTTTTTCTTGAAAATATGAAAAATTTTATATAATCTCCATAAATTACGATCAGGAAAATTAAAAGTTGTGCATTGAAAAGACTTGGAATTTTTTTCATACAAAACAATAAAAATACATATTAGAGCTAGAACTCGAATGGAAAGCTGAAATTGTTAATGAATTGGTGATAAATAAAAAAGACTTGAAGCATTATTGTCATATCTGTAATACTTTAAACACATATTATGATTTTATATACAAAAAAGCGGATGAAAAAACAAATTTCAAGGAAAATTATATTAAAAGCTATATAAAAAATAGACAAAAACAATTTAAAAAATAAAACATATAAGGCTACTTCTATTGCGCAATTGAGTATCAAACAAAAATAAATGGAAAAAACTAATTTATTTATAATAAATTGTTTTTTAAATTAACAATTGAAAAACTATTTTTTTAAATTTCGTAGAAAAATAGAATTCTTGATTTTAAAAAATTGGTTCCCTAACTTTAATATTTGGTCGCAAAAACGATTGTTGACAAATGAAGGCATTTTTTAGCAACAAATAAAATTTTCCTCTAAAAATCATAATTTTAATCAATAAATATATAACGAAAAATATTTTTTAATACACCCATGTAAATGTTTATAACAATTTTTCAAACAATAACTGTAAAAATAAAAAAAAAGTAGCTTTCAGCCATTTGTGATTTTTGCAACGACGCGCGCCGATTTATTCATTAGCCTATTGAGAATAACTTCACGAAGTGAAAACAATTCTAGGGTTTAAGTTTATTGATTGAAACTACATGAATTTTTTCATTCCTTAATTTTCATATTTAATATGTTTAAAAAAAAGGTTTGTTGCTGTGTCAGATTGACGCCCCGCGCTCTAGTTTCACGGCTCTGTAAAAATTATAAATAATAGTTACTGCTCGGGGAATCGAAATTTTTTTTAGCATATTTGATGATCTTTTTTAAAATTCGAAAATTTTGAGTACTGTTCGAGATATTCAGAAAAATCCAAACCTCAATTTTTTTTAACTAATTTATTTAAGACCTTCGTAATTTGTTTCAGTGTCTTTTCGAACTCATCCTTATACTTTCTATGTGACAATATGAATCGAATGACACCTTGATCGTAATTTTCGAAGACTACGGTAACGGAACCAGTAGTTGACAGCTCAAGAAAAAATATATACAAATCTGAGAATAAAACGGTTACAGATTTAAATATTTTTATTGACTACGTCTCAAGATAGTTGTCAATATTTGTAAAATAAGAAATTAACTGAAAATATTTACAAAATGTAATGTTAAACAAAAAATGCTAGATTTTCTTACAGGTTGCAAATTAGCCAGTAGATGACATTCAATATTTTCAAAATTCCAGTAGTTGACACCTACAGGATCCAGTAATTGACGATATTTTAACTATCCATCAACGTCAAGCATTTTCTTAAATTCATATTTTAATCGATCTCCAGCACAAGTTATATTGGGCAATTCTAACTTCTCAATGATTTGGGAAATATTAATGAAACTTATATCCTTCTAATTCAACTTAAATACGGTTTTTGTTTCATTACAAGCCGTCATACCTACAACTTCAACTTCATCATTGTTGTACACTTCTTGTATAACGCATACAAATTTATATTCCTTCTTTTTACCTGGAAATGACCCAAGAATGTAGTCACCTTCTTTATACACTTGTGTGGAGGTTTGTCCATTGTTAGGTATATTTTCAGTTGTCGAGCCTGTATTACGTTCTTCAATTTTAAAATCTAAATTTGTATCTTTTTCTGTGTCACACATTTTATCTTTTTGTTTAATATTGTTCGTACCATTCCACACAAAACAGATATCAACAAGGCTATCACCAGACTCTTGCCATTCTTCACAAATTTCTGAATCTGAAGAAATAAATACTTTTCTTTTGCGCGTTTTTCGTTTATTTCCTTGTTTTTCTTGTTTTTATTTTTTTATTTTTTCTCGTTCTTTTTTCCGTTTTCTTTCCTCCGCCCTTAGTTTTTTATTTTCTTCTTGTACTGCTTTTTCCATTTGCTTTTTCTCGTGATAGTGTTGCCATTGTTTTGCCGTAATAACTGAAGGTACTTTTTCTTTCTTAGCTCGTTTCAATTGCTTTGACTGTTTGGGCTCAGGCCAAAATAGAGCTCTTTTAAATGGAGATGGAACCAAATATGATGATGTCGACGGTTGTCTCATTTGTAGGGCTTCTGTTTAACTTTTTTCGGGTGTAAAATGTTTTGTTGTTTTAGTTGGTGAGTTAACAGGAGATGAGGATGTTTTAAATAACTCATTACCAATATTTGGCTCCTCTAGAAATCGTTAGATTCAGAAGGTACTTCAGTTTCTTCCCTATCATTACCAATATTTGGCTCCTCTAGAGGGACATTAGATTCAGAAGGTACTTCAGTTTCTTCCCTCTCATTACCAATATTTGGCTTCTCTAGAGAAACATTATATTCAGAAGGTACTTCAGTTTCTTCCCTTAAATTTTCATTTGGGTTTTTTGTTTTTAAATCTCCATTTTTCATTATTTGGGATTTAAGAAGTTTAATTCAGACATTTGAAAAAATAAAATAAAGAATGATCATGTATGTCTCCATCCCATTCATCTCTATTTTTAAATATTGCAATTTTCTCCTCATCAATATTATCTTCTAAGAACTTTAGACCAACTTCTAACACTTTGATTTTTTGACTTGCCGCAGCGTTGCATTGATTGGGTATATCAGATTCATGTATATCAGTGTCCATTAGGTTAACAGCATTTGGATTCCAAAAAACAAGACCAGATTTTCGAAATGCATTTTTAAGTACAGTTGGTGTCACTCTTTCTTCCAGTAGTTCAGCAAGCAAGGGGGAAAAGTGAACCTTTTTTTAACACAGGAGCATCATAATTGATTAATCTCCATTGCTGAACTTTATTTTTCCAACCATCCTTAAGTGTACGAAACATACCTACATACATGAGATGAGTGGCATTTGGAAATAAGGCAATCAAAATTATTTTTTTACTTTCACAGATTTTGCTAAGATGTAATGTGAAATGTGATGCATGTCCATCTATGAAAAGAATTATTGGCAAAGTAATACCGGCATTTAACAACCATGGATAAAAGATATTTGTGATGTATTCAAAAAATGTTTCTCCAGTCATCCAACCAGTTTCGCTCTTTCCAATACCCCACCATTCAGGAACACTGACAGTTAAGTCTCTTGGAATTCTTTTGTAACGAAACAATATCATTGGAGGTGCGTTTCCAGTTATTAAAACTGTAAGGCATTCTTTGTCATCACTGTTGACCTGCTGATATACAGTTTTATAGCCTTTCTTTGCCAAGACTTTACTACCTTTTGCATTCAGAAAGAATGCAGACTCATCTCCATTAAATACTCGTGAGGGATCATTCAAAACTTCCTCATACTTATGTTCTGTTACATAAGTTTTAATTTCTTGAAACAAATTTAATATACTTTTCATAGTTACTGAAGCTCTGCTTATTGTTAAATTTTGAGCAGTCCTTGTAGTTACTTCAGGATTCCGTTTCAAAAAACTAGTACCATTTCCGCTCAGGTCTATCTGATTTAAAAGGGTTTTTTCTTTTCAGTTCTTGTATTAAGTGTTGAACGCTGGTAAGTAAATCTTCTTTACCAATTGGAAACCAAGCTTTTGGCTTTGAAAATTCAAAGAACAATATTTTTTTCTTCTTCCTTCGTCAAAATGTAATCTGGGCCCATTAGTCTAAATTTTGACACGCTTTTATTAATTCTATTAATAAATGTACTTCTGGGTACTCCATTGTTTTTAGCTGCAGAAGCAACTGATTGACCATTTGAAATCGCAGCTAATGCAGATTCTCTTTGCTCTTCTGAATACTGAAACATATTTCCTTTGATTGGAGGCATCATAAAATATCTGAAATAAACACCACTAGTTGACAGACATGTGATCTGGTAAATGGCATGCTGTCATCTACTGGTACAGATCGAAGTACCCCCTTGAAAATATTTTAGAAAAAACAACATGCTTTGAGAAGTCTCGTAAAGCGTTTTTAGGGACAAATAACTTTAAGGATTATTTCACTAGTAGTTGATATCCATGTCGACTACCGGTACATTATACGAATATAAGAACCAGTAGATGACACCTACTTATTGTAAACAGTGCCATAGCTACATTTTAAGCATATTTTGAGTTAACTTATAGCTTGTAATATACATTCGGGTTTTACAATAATTTAATACAAACACATATACATGCCATATGTTGTGCAAAAATACTAACCTTCTAAACACTTTTCTGCAAAAAATACTAATTTTATCCACAACATAAAACTGACTTATGGGATAAACAGATAGATGGCATCACTATTCTATACTGTAAATCTTTGGTTTCTAATAATAAAACTTAGCTTATTTTGTGAAAATGAAACTTATATTGTCACCTACTGGATCACTGTCAGCTAATGGTTCCATTACCTTACATCTCCTTGTTATTTCTAGTCTTTGGTTTGGTATTATACGAATGGTTGTTACCTTTTGTAGTAAACTTTTGTGAATTTTCTTGAATGTGTATCAAATTGCAGTATTATTACACATGATGCCAAAGTTAATATATTGAACTTAATAAACCAACTCTTACAGGTCTCCATTTGACCTATTCCAGCTAAAACTCTGATTGCTCTTTTTTGAATTTTAAATATTCTCGAGATATGAATAGACGTGCCCTAGTTTGTCAATCCATAAATTAAGGAACTATGAAACATTGCATGGTAAGCGGTATTAGCAGCTTCATTACCGATTTTATTTTTTATCTGCCTGATTGCATAGACCTTGCAAGATACATTTTTTGATAGTTTGTCAATATGGGGTTTCCAAGTTATTTTGAATCAATGGTTATACCAAGACATTTCACATTATTTGAGAGATTATGAGACAGCGAGAACATAACTGTTTGTGTCTTGCTTTTATTCACACATAGGCTATTCGCATTAAACCAGTCCATAGCTTCTTGAATAACTCGCTTTTCTAATTCTGATGACTCTTCAATATGGCAAAGGCGAATGGCAAAGGAAGTGTCATCGACAAATAGCCAATTATACAATTCAAAATACAGAGAATAATGAGAATAATGTGAAGGATACTTATAAGTAATAAGTGGATATATTGAGAATTTGGTTATTTTCAAGTCCCTCTCAGATGACATTTGAATTTTGATAGGTCTATACCTGTGATCTTTAGGTGTAGGTTTATTATTGAACATTCCAAGTGAACGATCAATAGTAGAGTCCATTCCATTCCATGGAAGGAAACGTGAAATATCATTATTTCTGAGAGTTCTCTTTACCACATGAAGTGAATCCTCTCGAGAAGTTCCGGGCATGTAATAAGGCCATTAATTAATTTGTATATAAATGTAAGGTCAACATTCTCTCTTATTCTGCTCAACAAGTCTAGGTTAAAACTGTTCGAAAGAATTGTATAACCAGGAATTTATGTTTGACTCTTTCCAATCTGATACAGTGATTTCTATAAAATGGTGACCAAATAATCGAGGCATATTCTAAGAGGGAGACTATTGAGGCAAGATACACCGTTCTAACTGTAATGAATGATAATAATTTGCAGTTTCTTAATATAACGCCCAGTAGCTTTGATGTATCAACAGCAATATGATTTATATGATCTACAAATGGAAATTGCTCATAAAAGATGACTCCTGATCATTCATTGAAGTGACACGTGTTAGTGAATTTTCAATCAGAGCGTAAGAGGATTGAAATTTTACATTCACTTTGGAAAAGCTAATGAAACTACATTTGCTGATGTTCATGTGTAAATTGTTTTCAATACACCAACTATCAAAGCTATTTAAATCATGTTGTAACAGATTAACTTTGTCTGATGATTCTATTGGTCTGAACATTGGACAGTTTGAATTTCCAAAACATTCTGTTATGTCATTAACAAAGATGTTGAACAGAAGAGTTGCACAATGAAATTCTTGAGGAACTCCCAACGTTACATGAATAATATCTAGTTATTCTGGAAAATGTCAAAGTAATGAAGTTTCACGATATCGGCAATGCCAAATCAACCGGTTTGAACTTGAAATATAAAACAAAACAATGAAATCAGTGAAAGAATTTTCAAAATTCATCAATAAATGTACTTAGCAATAGATCATTGAATTTTGCATATTCTAGTAGAACGAGTGGCAGCTAACGTCATCCGACCTAGCCGGGATAATCGCTCAAAATTTTTTTATGACACGAACGCAGCAAGTGTAAACTGCAAAACTTGAAGTAGGTAGGTAGATACTAAAAAAAAACTAAGGATATAAAAACATCGTCGTCTGGGTCAGATGACGTCGGACGCTGGAAGAAATTATTCTTGCAGACGGAACTGCCCATAACTTTCCCATTTGTAGAGATATTTCTATAATTCGTTCTATTCCCCAACTCTTATAATTATTCTATATTGAGAAGATTACACCCTCTCTATTGAAAATTGTCTTTCTACAAAGTTAATGAAAATATAAATAGATGAGTACTATTCCGAATTCAATTTAAAACCCACCGGTAGACAATTATTTCAACTTGTTGGGCATCATCAGTACCCGGTACTTGATAGAAATAACTTTGTAAACGCAAGCGAGACGTAAGTAGAACCATCTATTGGTATGACACCCAAGTTAGCTTGTCAAGTTTTTATGTCGGCGTTGGTGATGGTTTGACCAATCTTAAAAACAAGTCAAAACTCATTTTTTAACACACTAAGTACATTTTTTCGTCAAAAACCACATGTAAGTACTATGTATAAGCACTATTTCAAATTTTGGAATTTTAACTCTCAGTTGAAAAAAAAAGAATATTCACAACAGAAAAAAATTTTTGTATTATTCCTTTCTGAATAAAACTTGGAAAGGCACTTCTAAAATTTGATTAGATTTGTTAATAATTTTCAGATCAGAACTTTCGAATAGCTACATTTTGTATATTATATTTTTCTTTTATTATTGTAAACTTAATATGCGTAATTGTTTATAGAAAGATCACCTTGATCTGTATTCACTTGATCTGTATTCAAAGTACTTATTTCCTATTCCCTATTTATTATGTCCAAACATTTTTGCAAGTACAACTAAATATCAAAGTCAATTAGCCAGGGAAGTAGTTGTTTTTCGACAGGCATTTACCAGATCCTACTGTATAGGAACGTTAGAAGAGGTGGATGTTTGGATGTTTTGTTTCGAAATATTTATTTTTTGTTTGTTTATCCATCAAATTGAATTTTGTAATGAAAGTTGAACACGAAACATATTTCCTTTCACTCAAGTTCATGAGACTATTGTCTCTGTGCTAGGAATCACCCGTTAAAGGGTAAGACCTCGTTAACTCGCATAAGTTTCGTCTTCTGAGGATTGTCGTTCATGAAGGGGTTTATGGATTTTGAACCAGATTCTTTAAAGTAAAATTTCATGTTAAATATGTTGTTGTTTATGTTTAAAATATATTTCTTCCTTTAAGAAGCTATCGCACCCCTACAAACGGCAACCCGCAGAAAACGAAACTTGTTCGAGTTAAGGACTAGCGAGGTCTTACATTTTAACGTGTGACTCCTAACACGGGTTGGACGATAGCGAGTGAAAATCGAGCGTTCAGTCTGGAGCTTGAACTATCGACTCACGCATCGGCTGACTGACTGAGTGAACAAAGCACACACGTCGAACCGCCCGGCTAGCGACCGTCGCAAACAGAGTAATTTTAAATATCTCCACATTAAGTGTCTATAAACCACCTCTCGAGATAATAAATGAAATAAAAATAACATTGACAATATCATAATAAAACTACCTATAAGGTACAATCTTTTCACTATAAAAAAATATTATTATCATCATCGTAGCTACTGTTTGTTATTAGAGCTCGTCAAATTACACAAACCTAAGCATCTAAAAAGTGTGTGGAAAAAATAGTTCGCATTTTTATACCTTGACAACATTTTTCATGTCGAAATAGTCTCCTCTCTGTTTTAACAGCAAAAAAGTCTCAGGCGGATTTCAATTTTCCGCGATATGAATTTGCGACACTACTCGATTTAGGAGAAGGTCAATTCCAACATGGTTAACAACCGAATAATAATAAATGGCTTTGTAACAACAATCTCAAGCGGAACAAAAGAATACCATAAAATCACTGCAGTTTCTTTGTTCGCTTTCAAAAAAGTTGGTTAAGCTTTGCCTATTGTTAGTTTCAACTGCTCCGCCACATAAAATATACAGTGCTTTCTAAATATAACCGATAAAATTCTATGAAATTAGCGAATAAAATACTCAGAAAATTTGCTTTCCAAAGGGGTTTGAATCGGTTGAAATATGTGCAAATACAGAAAATGAAAAGAAAATATAAAACTTCTGGAAACGTTTGGGATTCAGTTTCAACCAGTTATCTTGCAGTGTAAACTACAAACAAATAAAAGAGTTGTCCAAACCAGAAGACAAAACAACAACATTCATGTGAATTGCAGAAAATAACATAGGAAAATTACTTGTGTGGATTTTTTGACTAATTTTCCATCGACGTCTATCAAAACAAACCGAACTTAATGAATAACTACAAAGAAAATTGTCACTCGTGATTGAATCTTACTGGCTATCCATCAGATCTTCGTCTGTCAATCAATCGACTAGGAACCACTTTATGGAGAAAATCTCAAACTGAAGGTGCAGAAGGTGGAGGCGCTCTGTATCTAAATTTTGCGATGACACCAGCAGGATCTTCTGCTTTAGAAAACAATACTGCTAAAGTGAAAAATGATTTAATTCAGGTTCTGTTTAACTTTCAGCGTCTGTTCAAAGAACGATATCCACTATACTAAACTACAAACATTATATTTTGTGGATGTTCTGCATGCAACACAGAATCCTCTTTAGACTGAGAACATTCTCGCGAAAAAAATATCTGGTTGAAGCGGATTAGAACTTGGAATTTATCGGTCGAAAGTTGGGCGGTTTGACTGGTTCATTCAACAAAATACTAACTTCTTCCTGCATTCGAATTCTAATTCAAAACCCAATAAAACTTCAGATATTTCAGATTTAGTAAGCTTAGTGAGCTACATTTTTTCTTGAATTGAATGAATATATAAAAGTATTAGTTATATTTGAGGTAAAACGAATATAGCCCCATTTTTCAATACATACTTCAACAACATATTTCAATATTTTTCTGGCGAAAACGAGCTGGTAAGTTATCACATTTTATTGCCAGAAGAAAATCGCCATATTTAGGAAATTCCAGCACAAACATTCATTCTCAAAAATCTATTTTTGAATACATAATAAAAGGCAATTTCTTCAATATATGTCGGTAGTTTGTTTAATAGTTTACTAACAAAGTAACTGCAGCTGTAAGTGATCAATGTGTGGGTCATTAGTGCATTCGATCGATATCAAATAACTGGGAACCCTTGAAAAGATGTTCGATAGGAGAGTGTCAAAGTTTCGTACACATTATGTTCCATTTCTGTGATACATCAAGTTTTCACCGGTAAACTATCCAGAAGTGAATGAACTATACCGTTTTCAGATGAAGTGAGTTTTCAAACTACCAATTTATATATAGTAGGCGTGAATTTTACCAAAAAACCTGACAGACCAACGCTATTCCAATTCCTGAATATTATTATTTTTACAGCTTCGTATCCTCAGTATTGTCGTCAATTTTCATAGTTCCCAATTTTGATAGCTCCCATGTTTGGAAAATTGTTTAGGTTTGAGTCAAACGGCAGGTAATGAGTTGATAAATAAGATTTTTAACTACCTTCATTTACTTTTAAGCTTTAGTAGTAGTAAGATTTATTTTCTCTGTGACAAATTCATAATTTGTATAAGAATAGTCATGCTTATCCTAGATCGTAAAAAAACATAAAAAATGTAATACAAAAAAGTATCCTATGTTGTTATTTCATGGATAAAATCGACTAAAAAAGTTTAGCTCAGCTAACTCTTTTTTGTTTCTTCGTTCTTCAGGAACTAGTTGAGTCCCTAATGTAAAAAGCAGTGGACCCAAAACGGTTCCCTATACTACACCATAAGTGATCAGTTGGTATACATATCTTCGTCATTTATTTGTCGTATTCAATATAAAAATATATCAGTCGTGTTATCCTAAGAGAACATTTCCTTTTGAATTTTTCAGGTTACTGTTTATCCTTCTCAAAGGTGAAGGAAAGCAGATTGAAAAAAATTATAACCTCAAACCGAAACTTAACAATTAATCAATTCAATACTTTTTAAAAACACTGTAGAATTAATTTATAAAACTAAAATTCATAATACACAATTCTGTCGTGTCATAAAGATTTTTCCTTCATCTAACAACGATTTGTATGCATCGTATCGGAATTCATTTGCCACTGGCGCTGAATTTTAAATCGACTAGATAATCGAAAGTAGGAGTATTACCGAGATGGCATCATTATAATTCAAGTGTGTTGAAAAAAAATTACAAAATACAAGAACAATCATTTTCGAATGAGACTTTCTCTTTAAAATTGTTACCTCGGCAACTTTGAGCAGAACCAGAACCGTTCAAAGTCTGTTTATGTACGTACTCACTATACAGGGCGACAATCAATTATGAAACATTTTTAGTAGATATAAATAAAGTTCGGTATTCTGCATCATAATGATGTATATTGTTCTAAATTGAACGAATTGACTAAGTTGTTTTTCAAGTGCCATCATCAGTTCAAAGTAAAAAAAAAATTATGGGACAAAAAAATAAGTGAAAACAAATATTTCTTGCTGTATAGTGAGAAATACTAATCGGCCAATTAAATATTCCCTACTTCAACATGATACTGGAATGGGAAAAGATAGATTCACATTAAAATAAATGAGTTGATTATTATTGGAGGACCTGACTGGCATAATTCACTAAGATGTTTTCTGTAATTAATATTTTATATTATTTACATTTTATATTATTAAAACAAAGCCAATTTCCAACAGAGAACAAGTAATCACATTCTGGTTGGAAGCTCTCCATCCAAAAATTTAATAACGGGATATATTTTTAGGAGATATTATTTTTCATGAAAAACGCTATTTTACGTTCTACTTCTTCAACTTTATAAAAAAAAAATAGAAAAACTTCTAAAAAAGAAAGGAAACGAGCTGTTACTGCCCTTGTTGGAAAATTTCTAAAATCTAACAAAAAATTGTAATTTAAAACGGATGTAGATGTCATCATTCCTTATTGAAACATTGTTATGCATAGAATGTAAAATAATATTTTCAATGGATTCATAAGAATTTCATAATCTGTATATTAACTAATATTTGAGGTATTCGAAATTTCAGGAATTTTCAAGAATTAATTACAAATCATTTTCCATATCATGTTATTCCATTCTAGTAATTTTATCAATAGATCGAAAATTATTCGTATTAAATTTCATGTACTTCACAACTTATTGTGATTAACATTCGTTCTAAACATTTTTATAATAATATAACCATTATAAACTGAAAGCGAAATTTCGGAGGAAACAAAGAAAGATGTCCAAGATGCCGTGCAACAACTACTTACACGAACTATTGACATGTAAGAAAAAAGTCTTATCGAAACAATTATTTCAATTTTTCAACGAATATTTTGAGTACAAAATAAATGGGGAAAAACTGATTTTCGTGTAATTCAATGTTCATATGGCTCCACCTACAATTTTGGATGGAATTTGAAAAGGTAGAACATACTGTGTTCTTGCGATAAAAAGACCATGTGGGGTTCAAGAGAAAAAACATTATACTTACTATGCGGTTCTGAACTATTGGAAAATATTTCGAGAATGGAAGCGACTAGGCAGGTGCGGCCCTGGCAGTAATTCTGGCGGTGACAAGCCAATAGAAATGCGGTGTGCAATGGTTGAGTGAACTGTTATTGACGTATATAAGTTCAAGTGTTTCAAGTTTTTAGTATCACTAAATAAATAACAATCGATAAAATCGTTTATTTATAAATGAACTGAAAATCATGAATATATTTTCAAATTTTGTGGAGTTCACCGTGTGGTGTGGGAGATACAAGTGAAGTGTAATGAAAAAAAAGTTAAAAGAGTTTGCTTTCCGATTGTGGAAGGTATATTAGAACAAATGCAGAATTTCTAAGTTCATTTTATTATCTTTAAATAAGACACTTTACAAACTACGAATATTTAAATGTTTTCCTGGCAAAATATATAAAACGAGTTCGCTCACTACAAAGAGATAACTGATAATTTATGTATTGAAATTTATTGACGCTACAAACAATATATACTCAGATTCTGGGTACATTACAATATGCAGAAAAATGTACTCTTCATTCTCTGTAAAAATTAGAGAATAGTATATTATTCAACATGGTCATTACTCGTGAAAATGAAGTCGAAAATCGTGATTTTTCGCCAGCGGGGATTAATATTATTGAATTTTATAGGTTGCTTCTACCTAACAGTTCAATTTTGACAAAATAGCAGCAGATTTGGTATATAGCTTTTAATCTGTTCTTATAAATGGGTAACTCACTCACCCATTCATGTCTGTTTCTCCGTCCTGGTAAGTCCTAGGAAGCTAAAATTTGGTGTATAGATGCTTCTTAGGCCTTAGATGCGCACTAAGAAATGATTTTCAAATATTCCAAGTGGGACGCCCCCCGTGGGGGTAAAAAAGGCGCGTTTACATATGAAAATTACCTTTTCATCAGTGTTTCTCCGTACGGCTATATTTTCAAAGGCTCGTTTTATATTGTAGAAGTGCAATGAGAAAGGATTTTCAAATATTCTCTCTGGGGCCCCCCTGGGGATAAAAGGGACGCTTTTACATATGAAAATTACCTTTTCATCACCGCTCTATTTTGGGAGACTGAAATTTTGTATGTAGATTTATTTTATGCTGTAGATGTGCGATAAGAAAGGATTTTTAAATATTCCAACTGGGGTGCAAGCAGGGGGAAAAAGGGGCATCCATAAAACAAAATTATCTTTTAATCACTGTTTCTCCATGCTCTTGAAATTTCCATGGGTGAATTTATATTCAGTATCAGCTTTGCACACATGCGAAGCCGAGAAGGATCGCTAGTTTATTCATATTTTGGAACATGAAATAGGTCAAGGTCATTCATTAACCTCTCAAGTGCATGTTTTCATGCATGCATGTTAATTTAGTACAAAATAAAATTCGTCACAGCAAGAAACATGACATCACGAATGGTAAAAATAAAAAAATCATTCGTGAATTAATTCATGTTGAGTTTAGTTCAGATAAAGTCTATACAGTCATAGGGAGGCGCATGAAAAAAAAGATCGTTAACATATTGTAACGAATCTGAAGCCGGCCCTGGCCGATATCTCAGCCAGCAAATACATGACTCACTGCGAACCGCTGCGAAAAATATAGATGAGTTCCGAAACGACTAGAAAGATCTGGAGTGATCGTTGCCGATATAAAAGCCGGCTTCCCGTCCCGAGATGGCAGCATGTATTCAGAAAGAAAATCGTGAGTTTAAATAAAGAATTCGAACGTTAAGATAAATTAAGCTTTAGTTGCTAAGCGTTGAATATAAATTAGTTGTGATAGTGAAATATTGTTGAAAATACATTTGTTTAAGACAGTTAATTCTTTAATTTGTTACAATATATTACGAATAAGAAGAGAAGGTATGAAACTGATCCTTATAGAAATCCGTATTCAATACTCTCTAGTTTCAATATATCAGGTGTTCAATATAAAACACTGATAATATGCTTGTTTCTTGATGAATCTATCAAAAATAGTACCAACTTTTTTTTGAGAGAATCTATTGTCCAAAAAATTGTGAGTATAGTTATACGGCGGTAGTTTTCGATATCACAATTATGACTTCCATAAATAAAATAGAGAAAAGTCTAGCTACTTCCGATTTGTCATTAAAAATCTCTTGTTCAATGTATGTAACAGGATTAGGAAAGGTTTTACCAAGTATATTGATCTTTATTTATCATTTTGCTGTTAAGATATATCAATGTCAAAAAAGTAATAGAACTTCAGCTCAGATACTGTATTTATGACAAAGGAATAAAGTTAGAATATTCCAGTAGTTTTCAAAATGAAAGTATACTCATATTGCTCATATATTATATAGATGCCCGGTAGTTTTGTTTATTAGAACTATTATTAGAACAGTTAGCAAGTAAAGAAACTTGACTCACCCAATACCAAAAGACGCACAGAGATTCACTCTTAGGCAACCAACCAAGCAACAGGCGAAATAATCCAAATAATCACATTAAAGAATCCCAGAGGGTGTCCAGCAGACTTCACTGAATTTTACAACTTGCGACAGTTATTGTGACTCGCAACATGAACGATGATTATAACTGAACTGAAGGTTTTATCTTAATCTAATTTGATATCTCAAAAGTAAATTGAAGACAATGAAACCGATAAGGAAAACCATTGTGCAGAGTTATTTCATTGGAATTAAAAAAATCGACGAATACAATACCATTTTCTGACCACTCATAAATTTCTACTATTTACTCTTTATTGAAAAAACAACTTTATCTGTTTGAAAAATCAGAACAATTCTTTTTTTTATCTCCAAATACGAAATATATTTTTTAATGGATTAATTAAAACCCAGATATCATTAAATCGTTATAAACTTAGAACATCTGAGCTAAAATTGTATGTAACCTGTTGTGTATTTTTTTTTCGAAAAACTGACCCGTTTGAATTAAAATTCACTCTGATCAGTGCGGTGTTTTTTTAAGGACAAAACAAAAGAACAATAGGAAAATCCCTACGGCGCTCTAAGAGCGATGCCTGTGCGAAAGTGGTGATTCACATTGGATGCTCTTGACAGGATTTGATTTGTGAAAGAGTAGTGAATAAAGGTTTTGGGGTTACTGATAAGTAATTTCATCTGAGTTAGTTTGGGTTCTGATTGAAAAACAGAAACTTTTTAGAATTGCATCACATTTATAGAAAAGGTTATTAAAGTGTGTATTACACTTGAGACAATGAGTCACTATACATACGTAATCAATACGTGACGCTATGAAACACATACTTTTAGCTTTTTTTGTCGTGAACGAAGACAAAACAATAAATGTTTGCATTCAATCCTCGAGGGCTCTTGTTCGGATGATAGCTTACACTCGGTACATCGAAAAAGATAGCTATATCAACAGTTGATGACGTATTAACAGTTCAATATTATTTATTGTTAAGTGATTACCGTTCGAAGTTTTGTATAATATACAAATAACTGTTTTAACAACTAATAATGTGGATATTTCGTTTCACAGTAAGTAAATTTTTTTTTGTAATTATATATTTTAACCTGAAATTTGAAATAGTTGTCTAATGATCTGATTAATGAAATATTCTTCTCTTGATACAGAAAAAATTGATTGACATGGGGGCTAACTGATACCTTCTTTATCTCCTTCATCAACGTGAATATACGCCAGGAAATGTTTTTTTTCTATTCAATATCAATAACTCATTGGGGAAAATTATTGGCTGTCGCCAGCCAAGCAAAATATTGTCTTCCTTTAAAAAACAAGAGGAAATTTTTGTTTGGGTGACTAAATGAAATGTGTTAAAAAAAACAGGCGGTAGTTTCCACTAGAAGGTAAATGAGGCAGAACTCGACATTCCATCAAATTGTAGGGTGTCAAATTGGTACCAAAGGTATCGAAGGAAAAAGTAATGGCAACCTCTGAAAAACTTGAAATATTTCCAATTAGAAAGGGGTATACACCTTAGCAATTTTGTATGAGCTATAAAACCACATTTTGACCTTCTTTGCCCATATCAGTGTTTGCCAGCCTGACTGGAGGAGTAAATATGAAAAGGAACCTTGACAGACTCTTTATATCAGAGGAAGATTGAAGCTGATGCTGAGTTACTCTTACGGAAAGTAAGGCTTACTCAGAAAGTAAGTACCTACTTGGTCTATAGCTGCCTATCTCTTGGCGAATCAGCCTAAAACACTTGGAACTATTTTACCTTGAGAATATCGTCCCTGAATATCAGGAGACAAGTGTTTTCAAATGAATATAAAGCATATACAACTGACCAACTACTCGCACATTTCAAAGCATCTTGAAGATATCTTAGATTTTGCACTACTATTAAAGATAAGGATCATAAGTAGGTAGGTCCAAATAATGTGGGTATATTCAACGCTGAACCACAACCCGCGATGTTTTATTGTGTCTTACATCTGTTTAAACTCGGGCAAATCCTTTTTGAAGCGAAGCCGACTACTTTGCTGAAAAATCTTTCTGGTCAGCTGGCAAGAGAGAGATTCTGCCAAGCGCTGAGAACTTGGGACTATTGGTTTCCTCAAACCATGGTACATTTTCCTCAATGTATTGAGGACCTGATCTGCAATCTTTTTACGATTAATTCATTCTCTAGCGGTGTCTGGAATATTTAAAAGTGAATTTTCTTCGCTTTACGTTCTATAGCGTATCCAAATATTATTGAATATGTTTCATAATATAACTGTGGAAGATTATAGTACCCCAAAACTATAAAAACACTCTGTATACTCCACAAAATATCAGTCGGTATTTATCTCACTTTCAATCGGCCGACGGTTAAATTTTGAAGGCTCTGAAATGGAATAATTCCCCATTTTCAATACCAGAACAAGATGCTCTCCTGATTTTACTTTCATATTTCATCGACCGACAAACATTCAATGTCTAATGCCTTTTAATGACGCGGTAACCCAGCAATGCTCAATTCGTTCCGCAGCAAATAAATACAATGCTCTCCAAACATATTAAACTTAATTAATATGTTCTGTCCCTTTTCTTCGAGGAGCACACAATTAAATTAAAATAAATGGCGGTATTATATTTCGAGATAACGTGTATTTTTCTCCGGTTTAATTCATTAAGCGTTTCAAGACTGCCGGTTTCAACTTGCTTATTATGGTAATATGGCAACGCGAACAGCGCTGATGGCACCACAAAATGGCTCCTGAATTTCATCGCAGCTGTCTGATATCCTACGGAAATTCATGTCTCTGATTATTTCGATTTCTCGTGTTTCCTTTATCTGTACTGGTTGATTGTTTGGCACTCAATTTCATATTATGTAAAATTAAAAACGATACATTAATAGGTACTGATTGATCTCCGATGAAACATAATTTTTATAAAGCCATCGTTACAAAGGAAACCTTCACAATTCTTCGTTCATTCTCTCACTGCTTGACCGAATGACATTCTGAGTTGGGTGTATCCGATACACATCACTTTAACTAATGGACATTCGAGATACCAAGCACCCTTCTCTCGTCGTAGAAGACCTAGTATAGGAATGCGGGGTTTTGCCGTAATGGACCTATACTTGTGGGGACATCTCCAACTGACTTCCCTGTAATTGGGATTACGAACGGGAGCTTCTCAGTTATCAAACTCCTGAATCTGCTAACAAACCTAGAAGGTTAGGCCATCTTCAAATGAAGGCATTTTCAGAAAACAGTGAAAACGTTCGACTGGGTTTCTTGTTGATGTACATTCGTTGAAACAATAATACTGAATTCAATTTCTACGTTTTTTTTTGCATTTTTAACATAGGTACCTAAGTCGAAACGAATCTTTTCCTCAGGAATCCTTACAAACAGCTCTGATCTAGATGTGTTTTTTCCCAAATTTTGGCATATTATTTGAAATCGTAGAACTTTAGAAAAGGGTAAAATTATTATATAAACACTACGTATGATATTTCCAAAACTGGTTGTTTTCTCTTGTGTTTTCAACAAGGGCTGTTGAATTGGCAACATTCAACTTCCTTGTATCTCTTTCATGTTCAGACAATCTGTTTTTTAAATAACGTCCTGTTTGCCTTACATAACATCCTTGCAGTTAATTTTATAAACGACCTTTGATTGCATTTTCATCGAAGTTTTTGTTTTTTGTTTTTTGTTCGAAAAAAATATTTTACCTACAGTGTTAGCATTTTCAAACGCAATTTTGATGTGTTCATTATTTAGAACTGATCCAAGTTTTTCAGAAAGATTATGTACATAAGGAATTTTGAAACATTTTGAATTGTTAATTTCCAGGCAAAGTTAAAGTTGTTTATGAGGGAAATAATACTGAAGGAACTAAAGCATCTGAGAGAAATTGTATATAAATCCTATCCTCCAATTGATCATATATTTGAAGAATACTTGTTTCTACATACAACTGAAGAGAAACTTTTGAGAAGTAGTCAAATTAAAATCGGTTTATTATCAGTCTTCCCTGCAAAAAATGTGCGAAAAAAATATTGATAGGATCAAGCAGAAAAAATATGGATCGTTTA
>WOGJ01008972.1:0-17010 GCA_015342185.1 Leptinotarsa juncta | reverse complement strand
TGTAATAATAGCATTTCCTCTAACTGGGTATTCCTGTTGGAAATAAATCACTTATTTTAATATACAAAAAGTTTTGAGTAAAATATTGAATGAACATCACTCATACTACCTACATCTTATGAAAAAATAATCATTTTAGATATTGCTTGCTATGGAATTAATTCTCCGAATAAGGCTTGTACCGAAAATTAGACACACGTATCACTGAGTTTCTAGATAAGTAGGTAGATAATGCAGACATCTACAATTTCTTCCCTGTATTTAGCGTCAGCGAGAATCCTCTCAATAACTCAGAATAACTACCAAATGATTCACCATCCAACAGTTGTAATTATTCTTGCTATGAAAGTATTTGTTTATGTTACTCTAGGTTAGTTGTACTAGTAATATTGCATTTAGCAAAAATAGTGACTCTCTCCAGTTTTCGAGATATTTACAATTTTCAATATCGATACATAAGTATTATCTACTCAGATCCTAGGGCGGTAAGTGAAGTTGCAGAGAACATTACAAAAGCTTGTCAAAATAAACAACTTTTTCCATGAAAATATTTATCGAAATATCTTTCTTTTCAGAGATACAAACAACTTTGCAAATCTTTGCAAAAACTTTGCACAAAATTCAGGACAAAAAACAACCATATTTTGAAAATTCTTCTTCTTGAAGATGATCACTTGGTGATCGAAACACGAGTCGAATTGTTGAAATAATGGTTTAGTATTGGGAGAAAACTCTGGTAATATTCATTGAATGTCCAATTTATTTTGGAATTGCAAGAGATATCAAGATATCCTTGCATTCAGCGTCGGCAAGAAACGTTCATTGAACTAAATTTGTTATTAATTCTGTTCTGATAGTTTTTTGTCTATGTCACTCTCTGTTAGCAGTAGCGTGAAGTTGAGCAAATGGATACTGATGTATGGAACGCCGTTTTACTTTTCATTGTCACAAATATTCATTCGTCAATTTATTCAAGTAACAATTTATTTGTTTGAATTTAATTGATACCTACATGCATTTGTTCCACACATTAAAAATGATTGTTCGCAAAATTTCTTCTATTTTGAAAGACACTTAATTTAAAATGTTACATGAATTAGTTTGTTTGATGCAAAGTTGCGAATAGTTATAATATAGATTCATTGTTTGAAATTTTTGGAAGTATATGTTTGTCATATATACTTTTTTGTAACTATCAATTAATTTACTACAATTTCTGTGAAACATGAATAAAATTATTTGTTGATAATTATAGTTACATGAACGTCGAGCGGATTCTTGCAGAAGCTGAATTTTTAAATTTGGCAACATGATAATCTAGTCATAGTAACACCTTTGTATATAGACTAACCTACAAAGGAAATAGCGTCTAGCGACCACAACGATACTTTGACAGCAGAGGTTCTTGACAGCTTAGGTTCTCTTCTATCATTAAAAACACAAACTCCGTTCTTCTTCAATAGAAAACACCACAGACGCCATCATTTACTTGCATTCAATATTTTTGAGCAGATAAACTATTATTTTTCAATAAGAATCGATGCTCTGCAGCCAAAGTATCGTTGTGGTCGCTAGACGCTAGTGACAGTAGAGGGCTATGTTCCAAATTACTTTTTCGCATAACATTTTTCAATATTTTTTCAAACAAATATATTTTGAGAAATAATTTTTAAATTTTCCCGTAATCAAATTCAACAAGTTTTTAAAAACAAGCAGATTTATTTACTTCTAAGTTATATATGTATAGAAAAATTAGTAATACTGGTCTTTAGAAAAATCTGAATTTCTCAGAAATTCTAGCGATTGAGGCATATATCGTATTAAGGTATTAAAAGATGATCTCTTGTAAGTAGATGTGAAGCTAGGCTGATAAGCTCCATGTTGAACATTGCTTTACGCAGGTACAGGTAGTGGATGTAAAAGCTTTCTACGTTCAATTGCTCTTCTCAAATTTGTTAGCGATGGCTCTGCTTCATTATAAAATCCAACTTGACATTCACTTTTCTGTGTTGAATGTCTTAATAAAACATACCTACTTCCTATTTTCATTCAGCAATAAATAGAATCTAAATAAAAATAGAGCATTGTATCATTCAATAGATGTGTATTGTAACAGATGAATTGAAATTCTGATAGATATGCTGTTGAACAGATATTTTTTTCAATAATCTTACCTACATGTTTTCTGAAGATATTTGAAGTATATTTAACATCAGTTGAGTCCAAATCGAATGCAAATCACTAAATTAAATGCATACTCTATAGATTTCAGGATTATACTGCACTCACCTACATACGTTTTGTTTCAATGACTGTTTTGATTATAATTGGGTAGATTCAAAGTATTGTATCAATGTGATGAAATTAAGAACCTTATGCACATATCGTGGTTCTTGAGGTTGGAACCTTGACACCAACAAGTCCCACTTTTTACAGAATCCAAAGTTATATTGATAGTTTTGTAACTTGATATTTCATTAATTTTGTTTACACAAAATAATTTGGCACTACCATTACTCACTTTCATGTCATTCTACAGCCATATTAACAATTTGAAAACTTCAGAGGCAAATAAATCGATCTAGAAAACATTCATGATAATAACCTTCAAACAGTTTTAAAGTTCAAAGAAAGCACTCAACATTATAATGCAGAATTATGAAAAATTAGAAACAATGAAATAATAAATTCAAGTACTTCATCATAATTAAACTTCTTCAGTATCATAGGGCTCTTCTTAGATCTTCAATGAGTTCAAAACTTCGACTTCTGCCATTATTCCCACGTAGTATAAGCAAGCGCATAGACTATAGAATTATGACAAAGTACGTTATGATACATTACGATATGATGTTTTACGTTATGATGAAGTACGTTATGGCGCGTTACGGTTTCTATCGATTTCGAATATGAGCGTTTGATGTTATGATGCGTCAGCGAAGTATATTATGATGGATTAGGCCGCTTATGCCGCTGTACGTTTCTATCTTGTACTATATGATCGATTGCGGTTTCTATCGTTTCATGTTATGATGGAATAAATTTCTGTGTATTACTATTTCTTTCTTGTACATTATGATGCATTAGGTGTCCCCTCACTATTTTGGAAGAAAAATTGGCATTAATAATATATTTATTTGGTAAATATGATACATTCCTAATACTTATACAATAACAAAATTATAACTAACAAATAATTGATTAATATTCCAAAAATCATGACTTATCATCTTATTAATAATACTTTCAGTTACATTTGTTATAAATATGATGGAGTAGATCAGTTTTAAACCTTTTTAAAGTTAAAGCTGATTTAATTGAATGAGGCAATTTGTTTTGCATATCAAAACCTTTGACATATACCTACAGAGTTCACACTGATTTTGGTGTTATTTCTATGTATATGTATGTCAAGATTATGTCTAGTGTAATATTTGTGAATATCATAATTGAAACAAATGATTTTTTAAGATATGTTCCCGTTAAATCATTAACAATTTTATGCACAAATATCATTGTCTGGTATGAAAGCCAATTTAGGGTTGTTAACATTGTAGTTATGGGAGTACACCGGTTTCCTCTCAATATAATTCTCATTCCTCTCTTTTGTAATTGTGCCTGTTTGTTCAAATTGAAAGAGTATAAAATCGAAGCACAATAATCAAAGTGTGGTTGTGTTTTATAGACTAATATCTTTGTTTAAAGACAGATGCTTTGAAATTCTTTAGTAAAAATATACTTTTTCCGAAATTTTCTTATGCATGTATTGAAAATGTTCTTCAAATGTGAGATTGCAGTTCAGTTGAAACTCTTAAGTATTTTACCTTATTATTCACTTTTATATTTTCATCACTAATAGAAATAATTATCTAGTTTATATTGATTTTTTTATATTTGCATTTTGAATTGAGGATCATGGCAGTAGTTTTACTCGTATTCAGTTTCAATTTATTAATTTTTATATATTTGTCAACTTTTTGCAATATCACATTCATTTTCTGTACAGCAGCATCAAGACTTATATCACTACAAGCTAATAGTCGTCTGCAAACAGGTTGATAAATTCACAATCGACATGTATATTAATATCATTATATATTAAATATATAATGAATAGTAAGGGCCCAAAATACTTTCCTACTTTCCTGGGGTACTCCTTTATCGTTTAATTGTTTAATATTTCATTTGAAATTGTACCATTGATTCCTACTCTTTGTTTTCTGCCTACAAGATAGTTATAAAACCATTCATACACTTTGCCCTCAATTCCGTATATTTTCATTTTGCTGAGGATTATATTTCTGTAGATTGTTTCGCAAGCTCTCTTCAAATCTAAAAATACTGCTACTACAAACTTGTTGTTATCTAATTTGTTTATCAAATAGTTCAGTGACCTCTGTAATGCCGATTCACAAGAGTTCTTTTTTCGAAACCCTGACTGATTATCAAACAATCTCATTTTCATTCAGAAAGTTTTGCAATTGATTGTAAACAGCATACTCAAGTACTTTCTCCATGGGCGGAAACGTATTAATAGGCCTAAATTCCTCAGCTCTGATAGTTTTATTTACCGTAGAAATTGGAATAATAGTATTAATTTTTAGCAGATCTGGGGTCTTTCCAGTCTTAAGCGAAGTGTTGATAAGATTCAATATAGCATGTCCAGCAGTTTCAAAAATTCGTTTAACAATTTTGGCATTTAGGATTTCATATGTATTACATTTATTGTCTAATGAAGCAATAATATCACGTAATTCTCCTAATGAAACAATTTAGAATTTAGTTATAGGCAAGTAAAGGTTAGAATCACAATTATACCACACTTCATCACTTTGACTGCTCTCGATTATCTGGTTAATACTATTCACAAAATAATTGTTGAAATGTTCAACTAAGGATGTCTCTTCCTTGACAATGTACAAGTCTCCATTATAATCAAATTGTACCTGACTGAATGAGTTTTCATTACTACTTTTTACAAGAACTTTTAATGTTTTCCACATCATCTGAGAATTGTTTCTATATCTGTCAATTTTATTCCAGTAATACTTTTCTTTTCTCCTATTTAACATGTTCACAACTTCATTTCTGAGTATTTTAAATCTATCCCATTTGAGTATTTTTTCAGTTGGTGAAGATTTAATAAATGATTTATAGGCTATATATCATTCCTTGATCTTACTATTTACTTCATTATCAAACCATGGTACAATATTTTTAAATTGATATATTCTTAATGGTGCTATATTGTTGATAACTACAGAACAATTATCAATGATTTCTTGATAAATAAAATTTACATCTACTGAACTCAATGCCCATTCGCATGAAATCAAATTAGTTTTTATTTTATCATGATTACCCTCACAAAAATTTCTATATTGTTTTGTTTCAATAGCTTTAATAGGAAGTTGACTGATATTACCATATAATCTGTGATATTGGGGGATAAATGAACGTTGGTTATAATATCATTTTGATTTGATATAACATAATCAATTAATGTTTCAGATTCTAATGTGATACGTGTTGGTTCGGTTACAAATTGCTTCAATCCATATGTTGATAATAAAGTTTTGAGTTTATTTACATAGAATGTATTTTCTGAGAAATTCAAATTAAAATCTCCCGCTAGTAAAAAACGATTATTTGCTAACATAATGTCATCAATGATCTCTGCAAGATATTTCAAAAAAGTAGCATCTAGTACATCAAAGTCATGTTTTCGGGAATAAATTCTAAGAAGACTTTCATCAGTATCTTTGAAAAATCCCATTTCATATGTATTCAATGAGTCGTAAAAAAATAAGTTTTTGTAATTTCGCTCAGAAGTCTTTTCTCAAGATAATCTTCTACCCAACTCTAATGATTCGTTAATAGAGTGTTCACAGATGAGTCTATTCTGTTTGGTTTTAAACATAAATATCTTTGTTTTGGTTGGTTTCCGGGTTTTGCCGTGGTCTTCTAGTGTTAACACTTTTTTGTTTGGACATGTGGATTATCTCACTAAACAGTCGTTTACATAATTAAGGTGGAACATCTGAAATATGTTTGCAAAGTCAAAACTGTGGTTGTTTTCTCTTGTGAGGGCTGTTGGATTGACAATATTCAATTTTTTTGTATTTCTTTCATGTTCAGACAACTTGTTTTTCAGCAAGGTTCATCAATTACTTTACACAACACAGTTTCAACAATAAAATAAACATTATTAGGAACTTAAAATCAAGAACACTCACAATTTCAGATACTGAGTTTCATAATAAAAATATCAGAACTATAAAAGATTTTCTTATTTAAAAATAATTACCCCTTGTCATTAGTGAAACAAAATTCTAAATGAAAATAGACAACCTGCACTGGAAACAAACAATTCAAAATATTTTAAATTTCCTTATGTGCATAACCTTTATGAAAATCTTGGATCAGTTCTAAATAGTGAACACGTCAAAATTGCGTACGCAAATGCTAACACTGTAGGAAAAAGATTTATCTCAAAACAAAAATTCTGATAAATATGCAATTAAACTTCATTTATAAAATGAATTGCAAGGATTGTCCAAAATGTTAAGCAGGACAAATTGGACATGAAAGAGATACAAAAAAATTGAATATTGTCAATTCAACAGCCCTCACAAGAAAAAACAACCACAGTTTTGACTTTGTAAACTCTAATATTTTATTTAACCTTTATTAGGCAAACGACTCTTTAGTGAGATGATCCACATTTTCAAACAAAAAAGTGTTAATACTAGAAGAGACATAGAAGGACTGAACAGTGCTTATTTCAGTTTGTTAAATCGGATTCCTTAACAGTTTATTACAAATAAGTTTTCACCATCCTGTGTACTCAGATAGCTTTCTATCGTATATAAATTTAAAAAATGATTAACAAAAACATCCAGTTCTAATCAGTTGTCTTCCTTGAAGGCGTAATCATTTTTAATGTGCTTGTGGTTGTATGAGTTTTATGTAGTTAGTCCTTATTTTCGTTTCTATTTGTACCTATACTGTCTGTATGTATGTTTTTTAATATGGATAATCTAATGTTTGTTAAGTCCACCTGTTTGTTTTTTTTACAAAATATGAGATTAGTAAAAACTGTATTAAATTTGCAATATGTATTGGCATGTAAACTGCCTCCTTATGGAATTATTTCATTATAGAGCCCTGATGATGGATTTAATAAAGTTCTAAACGTTGACAAAAACTAAACTGTTCATCTTCGAAGAATTTTTGATCCCTTTCCCAACTAATAAGCATTTGAAAATATTATTTGAATCACCAAATCTTGCTAAGAAATAAGTACATAATGTTTCTTGAGATTAATAAATTTATTATCAATTTATTATCATTTATTTACCAGTTAATTATGGTATAAGATAAGTGTGTGGTCTTGTATGAAGGATACTGTGATATTATAAAATTTAAATTTTGTGAGTAGTTTTGGACAATCTATTTGACTGTCTATCAATTTAAGGAAAGTTTGAACTATTAAAAGTAACCCTCTGATGATGATTGAAAAAGTGTAAAATAAATGTTTCGGCTAAATTGGACCATTTACATTAAAATGGAAAATGCTGATAATTTGGAGATCAACACCAAGATTTATAGCGCCTTCACAAAGTAACTGACTGTGGCTAACAGTAAATTGCCATTGTTTACAGATTTGTCAAATTATCATTTCATGTTGTCAAAAGCAAAATGTGATATCAGCCATTCTGATGCGATAAAAAGTCTGTTTCCTATTCAAAGTAACTTTTTTCAATTATTCATCATTAGTTTACTGATAACTCACCACTGAAAGTCTTTTGATGGACTTTCAACCTTAATGATTTCATATCATTAGTTGAAGACATTGTTTAACTATTCCTCAAACCATTATATTCCAAAAATCATATGTTAAAATCATATGAAAAGGTTCAAAACTGTATTTCTCAAAAACTTTCCATCACAAAATAAAAATTGAAAATAATATTATTTATCAACAACTTTTCAACATTTTGACAGATAAGAAACATGACAATGTAACCTCAAATATTCTTCTTCTTCTTCTATTCTTGATAAGAAAGTTTCACAGAAATTATCTGACCAACATGACCCAATTCACAATACAGATCATTCCATGTTCAAATTCGGAATTTCCGAGTTTGACATCAAAAAGAATAAATTCGAGTTATGAGTCAGAGATATCAGAAAAATGATTAGTATAGTCTTTCTACAATACAATAATCCCGGATAATCCGGGGAGCAATTGTCGCGGTACTTCGATTTATTCGTTTTCACATAAAGGCTGTGACGGAATGCGAAAGTTAAAAATAATAAGCAAGAGGCAATAAGCTCTATATTGTATATGACCAGGTAGACACAATTCCAACCTAACCTGAACTTGGTTATGCATCGTGTTTAGTGGGTCGCATAGTAAAATAAAAAATTCTTACTGATTCCCTCCTTGTTTTCATGAAACAGTAAGCCAGTATGAAATTTATATTTTTCCTGGTATGAATATCAAAATCACTAAATAAATAACGAAATGATTGATCTCAAATTCATGGCAATTTCTTACTAAGTAATTGAATACTACAAAAATAGAACATTAAATTTAATTAGAGAAAAGCACATTAAATTCGTTGATCAAGTTATCATATTCTATAAAGGAGAATTTACGTAGAATTAGTAGAAAGGTAATTTTTCAACTGTCATATCAAATATGTGATGGAGTTGAACGATACTTGATGGAAATCCATAATTCAAATACCACTTTATTTTGAAATTTTCACTGAATAAGTCAAAAAATCGCAACAAGTGTTTCGTTATACAATAGCTTCCCCAACACATTTGTAAACTGTCCAGAGAAAATCTCTCTATAAAGTATCATATCGAAGCTCAGTTCAGCAAGACATCATTTCACGGTCAATTTTTTATCTGATTCCGTTATTTACCGGGGAAATACACGGAAACTTCCAAAACTGTTTCATATTTGTTATAATTTAATATGAACCAATTTGCAATGCAACGTTTCGTTCATTAGATGTTATCATCGACATATTTTTTTTAAATACGGACCTTAAGTTTTTCTCATCGATTTTTCTAGCCACTACAATAAAAAAATTCAGTTGTCTATTACAAAACAGGTCCGTGTTTAAAAAATGAAGCCGATGATGAAATCTAATGAACAAAAAGTCGCATTGCAAACTAGTTCATGTCAGATTATAACAAATATGAAACAGTACTGAAAGTTTCTCTGGCTTTTTTATATCATTCGAAATGAAGGCGGTAGAGCCAAAAAACAAAATTCGACGATTCCAGTTTGGCCAATATTTCAAAAACAACCACTGATATTCTCGATCTGAAAAGATATTATTCTAGTTCTCCAAAATAGGAAACTTGTCTAATTTAACCATTCTTGTAGGTCTTACCGTCTCTGAGATGGCAATAGTGGAATCACCTAATAAAACGGCTTGCATATGTATTATAAGAACATGATTTTTCAATGTAATATCACAAAGAAAACTATTACTTCGTCCTGAATATCTCCTCCACATATAACTCGTCAATTCATAACGTTGAATACATACTAATATCTTTCAGAAGATATTGTAAATGACATCTTATTGACATGAAAAATTAATGTAATATCGCATAGATATCTGCAGTCTGCCTCAGGAGAATGTCTCCGATGAGTATCCTGTCTACGTCTATATGACGATTTGACAATGTGATATCGCTGAGATATCGATGGCAAAGTTTTGTTAGGTTGGTAAGTTTATATAAATAACATTATAACTATGTTATACAAAATATTGGTTGAAAATACAATACACATTGATGTTCTTCAAAATTTCATATAGAAGTAAACTATAATGTGATTATTGAAAACAATGACAAACATCAAGTTACAATTAAGACTCAAAATCAAAATACGAAAAATAATCAAATTGTCAGTTCTGCCGTTGTTGAGCATCAGTGATAGTATATAAATAAAACATTCAGAATATTATTACACTGAGATCAAACCTTGACATGTGTCACTGTCAAGAAGCCAATTTCCGGTATGACAGACATTCAAAAACTGGACAAAAAACTGACAAGTCATTGTATTTTTAAAACAGATGTGTTCGTTTGCTTCTGCATCTATTTAATACAAAATCGTTTGGTGACTAAGCTTATTCATACGTCGAAAGAACATTAACAATTTATCGTGTCTTCATTGTCCTATATAGATGTAGAAAGGCTCGAACAATGGTAGCTGAGAATTATTAAAGGAAAATTATCAACTATAGGGAAATAACTATAAATAATTTGTACCACTAAAATATATTACGTTCTTTTTTTGTTATTCATAACTGATTTCAATTTTGATTCGGTAACTCGGTAAAAGCTAAATTATCAGGTTTCATTTGAAATATACCACATATATTCTGAAAAAACCCAACCTTGACTTTACGCATTATAAAAGGACAATTGTATTTCAACGTTAGAGCATTGTTCCTGATAAACTGTATCGACTGCTAGAATGTGATGATAAATTCAAACATGAAGACCAGAAACCAAATTCAAATCCAGGATTCTGATCTCAGTCGATTGATAGGTGTAATGGATCAAGTCCTATTTCATCAAGATCTTGTTGAAACATATGTGCTCTACACATGACAAGGCAAGTACCCGATAATCTATATATTACAATATTTGACGGAACGAGGAAACAGCAACAACTCTCTATTATTGGAGTACATAAAAATGTAGAGTGGTTAGATATACCTGATAATCCACAGCATATTTCTCCAAAAGGACATATTTTATCATTAACACTTCTGAAAAATAAAAAATCATGAAATTATAAAACAACAACAAAAATTAATTGACGCTCCGGTGCGAATTCATTGATTCAAGTAGCGCATTTGCTTTTTCAGCTGCAGGAAAACCCGGAAAAACCTGTAGCACTACAACATCTGAAGATCTTGATCTGCGAATGTCCTCTCTCTCATAAAACAAAATGTAGGGTGTCTTCAGAGGCTCCAATAAATTCAATACATCGCCATAAAACACTTAGTGATACGACTATCGTCAAACTTAAACCAGTCCGTTTCGTCTTTGACCAAGGAGTAATAATGATCAGATTCAACGCCAGAATCGCAGAAAACAATGACTGTATGAATATTATTATAATGACTTTTGAGTCATGTTTGAAGTGATTATAATATAAAAAGTGATTAAAATAAAAACCATTCGCAATAACGGAACTTACGTAAAATTCAGTGCATTATATCTGTCAAATGGTGCTCATCTGTGTCAATATATACTGGCAACACCGCAAATTTTCAGCCATGCGCAAATTTATATGCGCAAAATTGTGCGCAATCGATATTAGAAACTTTATCCGTCATCTGTTGTGTTGGTGTGTCTATATTTTTATTGAGAAATTTGAAAATAATTTTCATTTAAGCAAAAACTCCTAATTGAATACAAGATAATTTTGTGCCAACGTGTTATTAAGTTCAAAAGGTAAGGTTGTCATGTACTTTATTATAGTATTTAATTTATAACAGGTTCCTTTTTTCTTGGCGTCATGCTCATCTTCCATTTTTATTCATATTCCTAATGAACCGGTAAAACTAATATTGTGTTGAGTGAATTTATGTCATGAAAATGAGTGGATAAACAACTAATTTCCAAATGTGAAAATAATCATGTGATCAACTTGAATCTGATGGACGAAAATTTTGCAATGCGAGAATGGCCGAGGTATGGCATAACATCACGTAGGCAATGTCCAATGCAACAAATTGAATTATTTTCGGTAATAATGAGTAAATTAATGCAAGGAGGACCTGAGCGCGAATTTCCTAATTATTATATGTTAAAATTGGGTTGTTTCCTTGTTTTCATTTCTGTACTTTTTGAAAAAGTGGTGGTGAAAACTTGATAAGATAACCGACAAAGTTCTTGCTTTAAGTTTGATTTTCATGTATCAGTGCTATTTCAAAGTTTTAGAATGGTCTTCAGGAATAAACGAAACATTTTTGAATTGATGTATTTTTAACTCTTGCAAACAAGGATATCACAGTGGGTTCTGGCCGACTTGTTTGTTGGCAATGTTGCTTTAATCTTGCGAAAGAAGGTCACTTGAAATGTGTCCATTGCCTCAAAACAATAAACCTTCCTCAAAAATACTCAAACTTAACTGGGAAAGATTGAAAATTAAGTCTGTTTGTTGACGCGTCGTTTTTATTCAATATGGCCGTTGACCAATTGACTCTTGAGATTTGACAATAAAAGGGTTGTGAGTGGCTATGACATCGATCGAATTTCAGGTTAATGCCCTGTGGACTTTTGGCGCCTTTCAAAAATTCCATTGACTTCATTCAGTAAATTTCAGTTTGATTCATCTTGATACAGACAAATGGAAGAATGCATTTGTTTACATTTTTGGAAGTAGGGCAAGGAAAAGTGACGTGCATGCACTTCAGATTCCCAATGTAGGTGATTTTCTGTGTTCTTCTGGAACGTTTTGACACCAGAGTTATAAATCTTCTAAGGAAATGGCTGCAGTTCAAAACTGAAAGTACTTAATGTGGTTATTTCTTTCCTTGAATGGAAGTTTGAAGAAAACGAAAGGGATTGTCAAACACAGACTTTTCCCTTGGGGCATTTGGTGCAAGGTTATTCACTGTACTGTCCTAGAAAAATAAAAGATTCTCCAAACTTTCAGAATCTGTCGTGGAAAGAATGTGGCCTCATGTATATCTGACTGCCTACTATAACAGTCAAATTGGTTAAACTTTCAGCTTTTGTTATTATTTATGGTGAAATTAAATATATTTGGGTCACTTGTTGCCATGTTACAGGTTTCTGTCTACCTCGTTAAAGTATTCATGTCTATTATTTCCTACTTTCACTTACTGTACTTCAACTTTACATGATGAGAAGGTTATCCAGTATATAAGTCTATACCCTCTGGATATTTATAGAGGGACATATTGGGGTTATACAAATGATGATGTAGGTACTACCCTTTTTATCAAATTTTGAAAACAATGCAAAGAGGCAGGAGTTCAATAATAATTATGTTCGCAGCTCCGGTCATCAGTTTTGATATTAGAACTGTTAGTCCTTTTTGCACAAAAAGTGCAAAAGCAGTATATTTTTTCTGAACGTACTTAATAATGGAGATTGAGTTGTCACATCTCAGTTTATGATAATCGTACAAAGTTTTCATCTTTGGATTGATATGAGTCATGGCAAAATGACAAAAAAATTATCATTCCACAAAAATTAAGGAATGTTTTTCAGAATACAGTATGTGACTTCTCATTCCCATAATCTCAATTGATACATTTCGTATCGGGACCTCGAAATTAACTGAGTTTGATTTACTCACAACTATGGACTTCTAATCGAAAGGGTCATAGCGTGTTACATCATAAACTTAGAATCGTAGTAGTTGGTGAGTTCTTGCTTAGAAGTTGAGAAAGAAAATTGGTATTTTTCACTCGAATGATGTTAATTCTCTGTGGATGTACCCCAAAGATCATATATTTTTTTCAGTAGCTTCAATTAATGAATAATTTATTTATGGTTAAAACAACGATAAAATTAAAAACAACAATACAAATTATTTGGTGCTCCGGGGCGACTTCATTGATTCCAGTGGCGCATTTGCTTTTACAGCTGCAGGAAAACGTATCACTTGTCAACGTTTAAATTGCAAGGGGTATATTTTTAGGAGATTCATTTTCGGGAAAGAAGGGTTTTTGGCTTTCTACTTCTCCATTTTCACACAAAAAAAGGAATAAAGCAATCAATTTTAACAAATCAACTCTGTACAAAGATGTGGAGATAATGCAAAGTAGTAATTTTCAGAAACAAACTGGAATTCAAAGCCATTTGAATGTTACTTCTTTGCATGATCTTTACATCTTTGTGTAGTTAATTTTTTGAAATTGATTGCTTCCTTCCTTTCTTTGGAAGATTCCCAGATGTTTTGTATCAAGATGGAGAAGTAGAAGGTCAAACTTTCTTTCCCAGAAATTAATCTTTCCTAAAAATACCCTTTCAATTTAAACAAGACTCCTGTGGCTGGGATTTAATCAACTAAACGAATGAATGTTATTTACGTACTCTGATGGATAACCGTCTTTCACATTATGTTTTTAATAAGGCTAGCAAAACATCAGCAACTTCACTGTTTAAAATACCTTCACTGTGCTTTTTTATTTTGCCTCTGCTTTCCATGCTTATTATGTCCCTCTCTGACTTTGCTGAACTATATAATCTTTTCGTTGAAAGTTACAATTGAAACTTATTTTTGATCTTCCTCTTGAAGATGATCACTTGGTGATTGAAACACGTGTCTAGGTGTTAAAATAATGGTTTGGTGTTGGGAAAAACTCCAGTAATATTGAAACTTATTGCATAAATCTAAAGAAATGAACTTTAAACGTTCAAGCCAGTCTCGAATGTACCTACATAGTATGTTGAGTTGACTGACGCCTATTAGAAGATAACTACTCCCCTGGCTAATACCACGAAGGGCGTTGGATTATACCTTTTGTATAGGTATATCTGCGACTGTCTTGAAAATTTAAAGTTCATTTCTTTAGACTTGTTTACTGCCCGTCTTCAAGCATAGCCCACTCACTAATAAGAAACTTATTGCATAGTTTGCATCCCTCCAAAAGATATCTCCCACTTACCAGGTCTGTAATAAATACTCTTCTTCAGAGTGTTTCGTGTGAGGATTTTTCACTCTACTGATGCGATGAGTAGTTTTTTATGAAAAGGTTAGATTAAATCATACTTAATACGAATAGACATAACAAGTTCTCCATAATAAATTTAGCGAGTAGGAGAATTTATTCTCGAAACTAGAAACTTTACATTACAAAAGTGGAAAAAGAAGCTTGGAATTGATTTGCTGTTCGAAATTTATATTTTAATAAAGATTTTTGAAAGTTTTATCAAAAAACAAATTATGATAAAATCCTTAAAAAGTATTGAGAACTTGCTAAGATGATTATTGGACGATAATTTTATTGTATTCTATTGAGTTTCCCTAAATTGAGAAATGAAGATTTTTCTTTCAACAAGGAATCAAACAAAGAAGAGTAGATTACATTATTACATTTCCGGTTAGTGTCCCAGAAGTCAAATTTTTTGTTTTCAATTTTTGTGCCAAATTACTGGAAGAAATTCAAAACAACTCATTTATCTTTGAACTAACAATTTTGGATCAGCTGACTATGTTCTTTGATTATCTATAGGAGATACAACTGCTTCGTGATTCATGAACTATCCCTAGTAGAGAGTTTGTGCTGGATGACGAATCAAAATATGCAACTGAGGCTTTGATTGTAATTCCTTATAGATCGTTATATGAAAGATAGTCATTTGAAGACGTGAATATGTGTAAATTATTCACAAATATGTCAGCTGATAAGATATTAGTAATGTGTAATCTGTGTATATGTTAATGTCTTAAACTTTTCGCAGTTGTTTACAGATTTGCAAGGAGGAAAAGATGATATTAACTCATGTGTTATTCTACTGCACCCAGGTGTTGATTAAGCTTTGTTACATCTTTTCTATACGTTTTATATCGTATAGGATCTTTTATTAGGCTCTTCCTATCTTTAAATTTAAATGAAACAGTATGTTTGAGATATATCGATTTTTTCTTCATTCAAAAGACCTATTAATGCCATTATGTGTGGAATATGACATCGTTATATTCCACACATAATGTTATGATGTTATATTCCGCACATGTCTGCCACAGTTTCTGTTGCTGAATTTGACCGATGGCTTGTGTTATGTTGGGTTTGATGACCGCTGTGGTTTATGGCTTATTCGCTTACACCGGCGACCTAATAAAACCCCCCAAAAATGTTTAATGGGGTCAGTTTGCACGATCTTGGTGGCTAGTTCACATCACCTCCACGTGAGATAACCATACCCTCAAACTGCTCATGCAGAATATTCAGTGTGGCATGAGCTGTGTGATAAGTAGCGCTGTCCTGTTGAAACCATGTGTTGGTGTCCAGATCATTCAACTCAGACCAAAAGAAGTTGGTAATCTTTGACCTATAGTGCTGCCGTCGGCAGTGATAACTGGGCCAAAGTAATGACTCTGCCAGCCCAAAATCAACCCCAAACAGTGACTTTTATGGGATGCATTGGACGCTCTTGGATATCAACAATAATAATAATAGCCTTTATTACCCAACAGTTAGAAACCATTTACAGGGTTAACTAAGTATGTTAAAAAAGTAATATAGATCCATATAATTACAAAGTTACAATTTGAGAAAATGAATAACAAAATATGTAATATAATAAAATACAATTGAAAAAACTATACCAGAAAATCGAAAATTCTTCATGAAATACTGAGATGCACTGTCAAAAATATATTCTAGGAAATAATTTGTCTAATTTCCACTTATTTAATGTATTGATATTAATAAGACCAAGGTTTCGGTTTTTACACCATTCTCAAGTATTCTTACACTACTGACCTAAGAGAAATATCGGAGTATATATATCCAAGAGTAGGTAATAAGATATATATCTACATTCATTAGTACCAACTACATAAACTTCAAACTGTAATTGATTGCGTTGTCATCCATATAAATTCAAAAGTGGAGACCTACACAAATCTGTTTGTTCGTTAAGGGTTCATTTTCTAGGAAATCAAAATTAATATCACACAAATTTGAAATTAAATTGAAATTATTGCAAATGCTAAAGATGGTGACTTGGGATATAAATTGGTTCTGGCCAATCGGCTGTAAAAAGTTTTTGTACTTCTAGTTCTAAAATTTTATAAAAGATCTCTATCAGGATAGATACCATAAGATTTGAAATAAATAAACTTTAGGAAAGACGTTGAATTTTTTCAATTAATGTATTATAGCTATTGTTTGAATTGAAGGGGTTATATTTTTTAGGAGTGATTAATTTTTGGGGAAGAAAGTTTTTGGCTTTCTACTACTCCATCTTGATACAAAA
>WOGJ01008951.1:0-10885 GCA_015342185.1 Leptinotarsa juncta | reverse complement strand
GTTCGAAAATCAAAAATATTTGTACCTATTTCTACTAGTATTACACGTGTTATTATTAATTGATCTCAGAACTTTCCATTCCACTGAGAATATGTTGGGTGTTAGACAATGTTCCATAAACAGATACCACTACGAGTTCTATAACAGATTGAACCTGTAACAGGTTAGAACGAGCATTTTTTAAAATGTCTCTAATATCATCTATTTGAGAATTTGTAGTGACAGAGAGAGACAGAAATCTCTTTCTCATTCGGTGGTCGATTTAGAAACTTGGTTTTGCGACAGAGAGCCATTTTCACCTTAGTTCATTTAGTTCACCATATCCTTATTGATTACTTTGTCTAGCCACTGGTTAAATAACTACAATTTCTGTTTTTTTTCAAATATGCAATGTTTATTATTTTCTGTACAGGTAATATTAGGGTGGCTTGGAGATCGGAAATGGGCAAATGCGAGCATCATCTACGCGATTTGCATGGTGTTATGCGGAGGAGTGATAGCCTTGATACCTCTCTTCCATTCATATGGAATGTTTCTCTTTCTGTCTGGAGGATTTGGATTCTTCATCGCTGCCAATTATTCACTCACATGTATTATATTGGTTAAACTCATCACTCTGGATAGGTTCACGAATGCTTACGGGTTGTTATTACTGGTTCAAGGTATTGCTAATCTCATTGGACCACCATTAGCAGGTAAGAAACCGTTTTCAAAACTTTGTCACTATTTATTTTCTATGAACAAGTATTTAAAAATCGGATACATTTACAAGACACGTGGTACAGGAGCTACCTTTTTATAATTTCCTAGGTGCAATAGAAGAAAGTCGATATAGCAAAGCTCTGAATTTATATGAGTGACCTAGGCTTCAGAAAAAAATGTTTTGTATAAGTAATTGAGACCATACTCATTTTATAAAAATTTCTGAGAGTATGACTATTCATCGGAATAAAAATATAATAATAATGTGACATATGTAGATCCCATTTCATATATCGATCTAGAATTACTTCCAAGTATTTGAGTGTAGTGGCCTCTGGTGTTGAAGTTTCCTGTTTATTTTAAAGGACCCATGTTTTGAAGGTTATTGAAGTAGGAGGTGAATGAGAAGAATTTGGTTTTATCTACATTTAAAGTTAATTTGTTATGTTCAAAGCACCTGACGATTGTGTGAAAATCCATTTCGGCTTTTATTTTGAGTTTGACTTATACAGTACAGCTGTATCATCAGCAAAACTCAGAATGTCACTTGCTGATTATAGTGTTAACAAGCTATTGACGTATGTGGTTAATAAAACAGGGCTCAAGACTGTTCCCTGCGGGACACCATACGCAACTTTTGCTTGATTACTCAGTATACCATCGATATTTACCACTTGTTTCCTATCAGAAAGATACGATCCCAAGAGATCGTCCGGCTTGCCGCGCATGCCAATATTCTCCAATTTTTCTAGCAGCCTTTTGTGACAGACGATGTCAAACGCCTTGGAGAGGTCGACAAAAATACAAATTGCTGGCTTTGAATTGTCTAGTGCTTCAACTGATGTAAGTTCGTTGAACATCCCCCTCTGAAACCATATTGATTTTCTGACAGGATGCTATGTTTCTCCATGAATTGTGTAATTATTTTTTTTAATGATGTTTTCATAACTTTTGTTATATTTGAAATCAGTAAACTGGGTCTGTAATTTGAGGAGTGGCTTGACAGTATCGTTTTTGAAAATATTCGGGAATATTTCTTTCACAAAATATTTATTGATGATATGAACAATTGGACCTGCTAGGTTAGAACTATAATTACGTGAAAACGTCGTGGAAACGTCTGTTTGGGTAGAATAAAAAACTTTAAAGTTCAGGTTATTGAATGAAGCATCCAATAATCAGCCTCAAAACTTCATAAAAAAGGTGGCATTTTAACTGAATTCAATTTGTGTATAATGATTTTTTTTATAAAATGACTCTTTTTGGTCAAACTTTTTTTTAATATTATGTCAAAAAGTATTGTACATTAAATGTATATTACTTTTTGATATAAACTACCTTTTTGAAATTAGATTTTTCATAAAATTACTCTATAAAGGGTCGAAGCAAACTTTGCATCATGTTTTGTTAATACTCGAAAGATTTATGTAGGTTGCGTCGAGTTTACATTTTGCAACCCTGGTGCAAAATGGCAAAAAGTCAATTGATCCACTCCCTTTGGACCTACCTATCTACACCTCCTGAATCCTCCCATCCCCTCGATTGCAGAAGTACATATTTTCTTCATTTTATTTAGGGAAATTCGTTCATCTAATTTTTTCAACCGATTTGACTGATACCCAGCTTCTCTCTTGAGAGGAACCCTCAGAAATCCTCAGGAGATTTGTTGATATCAAGAAGAACAAAAAATATTATTTTTTTATGTGTGCCCCATATAAAATAGCGGGTTATCATTCCTATATTATAATTTTTAATTTCTTTCATTTCAGGATGGATATATGATATAACCGGTACCTACAGATTATCATTCTATCTGTCTGGCATCTTCATAGCTATATCAGGCTTCATGTTTGTCATTATACCCTTAACAAACCGATATAAGAAAACATTCAAACACCATTCCTCAAACTCACCTGTGGACTGTGAATCACCCAAAGAACCAACACGAACAAAGATCGTCTTAGATTCTTTAGAAACAAATAATGAGAAAGATAAATAAATTGAAAATATTTGTAATTGTACCAGTTGCAACCCTAACATCTGTAAATGAACTTAAATCATTCATTAAGTTTTTCGTGGATTTATGTTAAATGCTTATGTTAAAGTGTTGGAATTTATTTTCATTTCGGGCTCTGCCCTACATGTTTTTCGAAGTTGTAGTTATGGTCTATAGGAAGTCAATTCGAATGGCATAAAACTAAATAGTAACCGAACTTCGGCAGTTTCTTTGTATGACATGGGCGGCGTGGTATAATTTACGTGATCTAATCATTATTTTTATGTAGGAGGCTTTATAGGGTATTAACTAGTAAATTTATCAGACCCCATACATTAGTCTTTTATTTACCTATTTGGATTGACTTCATATAGGCTATAGTTTAAGGATAAGGTTGTGTTCATTAATTTACGATATTTCTACTTATTCAACTTCAACAAAGGTGAAAATTTGAAATACTTTCCAGTTGGATATTTTTTCAGAAAATTTAATTAAATTACTTCTGTTTCAACATTTTAGTTATTGCTATAATGTAGTTATTGATATCATTTGATATCCAAATTTGATAAAACATAATATTTAATTATTTAAAACAAAAAAAGCAATGAGAAAGTAGTCAACTTTTAATGAGTAAAAGTTTTATGATCTTCCAATTTGAATACCTCCTAATGTAGAACTGTAAGATTTTCAGTCTCAGGTTTTGAATGTTAGCTATATAATTATTAAGAAATTATAATTTAAAAAAATAAGTATTCTTGAGCATTACCACATATTTGAATCTGGATTTTGGTATTTGTTATTAGGAAACTTGGTCCAATTATGTTTTCTGTTTAACATCCTTCCTTATAGATATTCAAATACCTGAAATTATATGCTGGTCAGTATTTAGGATAATAAATAACATAAAATAATCTTATTGTTATATATTTTCAAATGGGTAATAGAAACTGTAAATAATTTCAAAATTGTATTGTTATTTATAATTAGTAACTAAGTTACTAATTGTGCTATAATTAGAAAAGAATAATAATGGTTTTATTTGATCTAATTTCATTGTTGATATGATAATCAACATGAATTAATTTTGTTTTATGTTAAAATATACCTAGTATTACTGTATCTGTGGATATTCTTATTTTCAATTTTCAAAAGTAAGTTTTTCACTTGACTGCATCTGAAATAACCAATATGTACACTTAATTTACAAATTTCTAAACATCATAAAATTATTTCTTTCAAAGTAAGAAAATTGTATTTCTCCTTATAGTATATTTGATAGGTGTCAACGTTTTTCAAGAAAGTTTATATTATTTTAGTTTACTTATGATATATTTTGTTTTATGATAACCCTATCTCAAATCAGAAAAAAAGTTATTAGTGGTCAACAACTTCCAGTTAAAGTATCAAACTAAATTGATTATCGTAAGTGGGCATTCACAATCTCATTAGCTACAGCCATTGAAGAAAAATTTCATAGATTATATGCTATACTTACCAAAATACGAGGTTTTATCTTGACAATATTCATATTTATCCTAATCTATCTTTCCTATGGCAAATTAACTATTGATTTACCTTACCATTGACAAAATATGACAAATTCTGATTAGGTTTATCTCAATGTTGCAATTCAAAATGATTTTCTGCTATGTAATTCTGATTCATTTTAGGTTTAGAAAGTGTTCAGCTAGAATTTAAGAAACGATTGTATATATTTTCAGTAGGCTGTGTTAGCTATTACCTATTCAGAAAATCCAGTAGTTTTGTCGATAAAAATCGTAGATAACACAATAATAATAATAATATGTAACAATCATGCACCGTTTTGCCAAATACTGTTGTTTTTTGAATTTGTTGAGAATTTATTGTGAGGTTCACGTAAAATTTCACCACAAATCAATAACTATTTAAGAGGTCATTAACTGACTATTATTGTTTCACATTGATAATCAAATCAATGAAGGAAGAAGGCAAAGGGCAGCTATTTTGAGATAATTTGAGAGCATATCAATTTAGGATATCTTAGGGTGCAAGTTCATGGATAATTGGTTATGACATTATTGATGAATTCATCACTTGTTCTCTCATTCACAATATAAAAATAGAATAAAAAAATAGACTCATTTGAAGTGAAATTTTTCGTGTACTGCCCAGTATTTTCCAAATTACAAGCGTAACTGTGATTGAAAATTGCAAAATATGAAATAGATATAAGTTATATTCGTCTTTCTTCTTTTCACGAAGGAGAGGTATTTTAGTTTTCTCATGCTTTTCTTAACTGCACCACATGAATACAGTCAAAGTCGATTGATAATAATGGATAGTGATAAAATAGTGTCTTGTTCTTTAGTATATAGAAACTCACTATCATGTTTGAAATTTTTCGGAAAGTTGAAATCTATTATAAAAGCCGAATTTTCTTAGAAATATGTGCACTCACTCTCTACTATCATTTGTTTTTGGAAATGTCCAAAATCTGCCATTTATTTTTGTTTCACTGTCGAATATAGTATTCTCAGTTAGATATTTACCACACTTATTTCCCATAATATTACTACATTGTAAGTTCGAATTCAAATAAATGCAATGAATCGTAAATTTGTTTTTTCTTTAGATTCCAGAGACCTAATTAATTTTTACAGGTATTCGAGAGGCCTTTTTTAAAGAATGGAATATTTGGGATGTTTTAGAATGTCTGAAGGTCCAGTTCTACACTTGCTAGATCACAGTAAATAAAGTGACTCCTATCTACTTTCTATACTATTTTGATTTCTATATCCATAGAATTCAAAACGAGTCTGAAGACTGTTTCTAGGAGAGATATACACGTATAAGAAAAAATATTTCAAAATGAAATTTAACCTCACATAGGTATTTTGCAGATGTTTCTGGTTCATCCAGCAGCGAGACCTACTGTATATTTTCTCAATACAGTATTCATACTTATTCTGATTTCTGCTAGAGTATTAGAGACGAAGGTTCCATACATGCAGTCAATTTGCGTTGAAGATAGTCGAGTACCAGGTGTGAGGTAATACCTCGAAACTGTGAGGTATCTTGTATAAATGGGATATAATTTAATGTCCATCGTGGTATTAGCCGGAGAAGTAGTTGTTTTCTGGGAGGAATCCACCAGACCCTACTGTGTACGCATGTTGGGAGATGTGAATGTTTCTAGATTTCATTTTCAAATATTTATTTTCTTATCTATACTTTAATTTTTCTTTTATATGTCTTCTGTTACTAATGAAGTGACTAACTGAAGGTTTTTTCCTTCGGTGCTAGCATTTACTCGAAGGAATGTCTTGATAGATTTACTCCACATAGGAATACTGTGGTAGATCAAATATGGACTCCTTTTGAAACCAGATCCCATATAAAAAGCTATTACGATCTAACACCAGATAGCGCTGTTTTGATCTGCCATAGATGGTAATCGATCAGTGGTGTTAAGTTGAACTATGCATTCATTCTTGAACTGAAACTGAGCATGAATATCTTCTCTTACAATATGTGTATCGACAGAAGGTTGAGACATTGAATATCAATGATGAACAAGGCTCCAAATCGCGGTCTGTTGCGAAGCTAAGATTCGACATCAAAAGCCGAATGAGATCATTTGTGATCCAACAACAGAAGACGCTTTTTCGAGCTTGTATGTGTTTCATAAGTGAAGAATGAAGGACTTTGAAAACATTCACAATCAGTGATGAGTAATCAAATATTTTGAGTATTACTCGTATAATGATCAGATGTGTAGACTGGTATCATTTAGTAATGATCATTACTTTTTAGGAGATTTTCAAGCCTTAATACGCTGTGAAATACTTTCAAATGAAGCCTCAATAAACTATTATGCTCCGCCATCATGGAGAGTTATTTAGTTAGTCGCTCTGAATCAAAACAGCGAATAAATCGGGATTACTCGGGTCACTTTCTGTTTTCAAACATATTGTTATTAATTTACTTCAAACACGATTTTGTAACTGAAGCCAGTTTGGAATTGTATCACACTTTTGAGTATTTAAATGGTATATGAAGCCAATCTGGAATTGTATCACACTTTTGAGTAATTAAATGGTATATGGTACTAATAATATTTATTTTATGTTGTCATAAAATTTTACATGAGATATTGACACTGTCACCATCATTTGAAAGAGCTTTGCAGGAGGCACATATACACACTTGATAAAATTTAAAAATTTCTCAAACAAATATGCAATCCAAATATAAAATATACAGATCAAGTCAATTATCAAAAGATAACGATGGAAAAATTTGGGGATTGTCGGCTGGGACAATTATTGCGTCCTTGAAAAAAATTCTAATATTCTAATATGATGAATAGTGTCCGTGAGTTGGGCTACCTATCGGGCGCGTCTCCAGGTGGCTTATAGGTGAACGGCCAGGGGACTGAAGGTCCTGTCCAACAATCCAATGAGGCCTTACGGACGGGGTCACCGGACTCCTGGTCAGTGGCAGAAATAAGTAGGGTGAGGGGAACTAAAACTCCCCAAAAGCCTTCGCAAAGCATACCACCATGGACCAGCCTACCCAAGCTAAGGTGTAAGGATTCGTGCCGACAGCTGAATGGCCGCAGGGTGATATGCGGTTACGAATGATCCCTTTGGGGAACTGGCGAAACCTCATTGTAATCAGCCTACCTATGATAATGCAGAGCTCTGCCAAAGGTGACCAACTCTTCCCTTGCTACTCGTGGGAACACACATGAATCAAACAAACACTAAACCAGAAACAACAAAAACAAAAACCAATCCTGAGGCTGGATAGAAGTGCTCACCTCAATCTAAGGCGGTGGCTGGGGATGAACAGGAATGTTCACCCCAATCTACAGCTTGGAATAATGAGGCCAAAAGGAGAAAGAGAGCGAAAGAGGCAGGAGTGGCAGCAACTATAAGTGCACTCTCCTCCTTTCCCACTCTCCTCCAACAGCAAGGGTACTTCCTGCGGCGGGCGCCAAGGGCTCCGCCTTGAATAAAGGCAAAGAACCGGCTGCCCCTGATGCGGGAAAGCTACCTCACTTGTGCACCTCTACGGAAGAAACCCCAAGAAGGTGGAAGAAGCCGCGCAACGACTGTAATATCGCTGCACCTTCCAAAACATTCGCGGAGGCCACCGTGAGAGACTTCAAGGTTGCCCAAGAGAGTGTGTGTTCGGCGAGTCTTGGCCTACACCTGCCAATATGAAGGAGATGTCTCCTAGTAACCTGTCCACCTTCCTGGAAAGGACAGGATGGACGATGACCTAAGAGGAAAACTCCTGGGGAGAATGTACAATGGGTCACATGTGGCCTAAGTGCTGTGGGTCTAGAATCACCCTCCTTACAGATGATGAATAATGATTTTCTTTCGAATTCCAATTGCCTTATATCTTGTAGGTCGTAAATTACTTGTCAAAATGATTAAAAAAAAACGAAAATAGTTTGTAATGAATGATGAATAATGATCTCCGTCTTTAAAATACTGATCGTCCCATATTTTGTAGGTCATAAACAACTTGTTGAAATAATAATTTTTAGACCAAAAATCTCACGATTATGCAATGGCGATTTTGTTATTTTTTACTCCCTTTCTGAAAAATGAAGATCAGTATTCGATATTTCAATCATAGAAGTTGTTTGTAGAATTATGTAGGTCACAATTTTTCAATTGAAATAATTATAGAAATGACCATTATTTTTGTGTTTCTGGTACTGACAAGATGAATGCCATCTCTTTTTTCATGCAGGGTGTTGAAATAAATACCAATATCAACAACTGCATTTATTTCATAGTAGTGACGTTGTTTTACCCCTAGGTAAGTATGAACCGCACATCTTCCCTATTCCGCATCATGCTCTTTTGAGATAACGCGCCACGGTTCATTTCTCTATATCGAATTCCATAATGATAAAATATTGAACCACAAATGCGTTGCTTGATTCAACTGCCTTAGAGAATAAGCCTGAGTAAGTAAGGCTGTCGACATCTCCCCCTACAAAGACGCAATTTATTGGATCGATAGAGAATTAACTCAATCCTAAATGATAAATGAGGCTCCCAAGGTTTCGTAAAGGGAGATGTCGTCAACCTTACTTACTCAGGCTTGTCCTTCAAGGACAAGGACAGCATTTCAGCCTAGCACCACTGCCTATGCCAGGTCGAAAAAGCACTGTCTGGTGTTGAATCATAAATGCGTTGTGTTTCGTATCTGGTTTACAACTAGTTGTCTTGCAGTGAAAGTTGTAGTGAGACAGGAAGAATTTCATCGGTAGTCCGCCTTGGGGAGTCTTATTATCTTTGATATTCAAGAATTGAGTTCTCTGTCGAACCCAAAGATTACGATTTCGTAAGGGAAGATGGCGTCGACCTGACTCCAGCAACACATTTGTGGTTCAATTGAGCACCACTGATGAGACCTCTGGCAGGTCGAAACAGCGCTCTTTGGTGTTGAATCACAAATGCGTTGTATTTGGGCTCTGGTTTACAACTAGTTGCCTTGGAGTGAAAGATGCAGTAAAAGACAGACGACGAATCGGTGTTAAACCAGGATTTCTATGCATCTTGGTGGTTAGCAACACTTCTTGACTCAAGGTGTAATAGTATTGGATGGTGGTGAAGGTCAACTAAGTATGAAAATAGGACTTTCTGAATTGAAGATTTTCAAAAAAAATATATAATTTTCGGTGTTCTATAAATAACGTCATTTTAGAAGGAAATAACTCCCGGCGAAGTACGTTATAACGGTCAGTAGCAGAGGATATACCTTCACAAAATTTTACTCAGACAAGGTGTGGAGTTTTGATGGTATGATTTTTGGTTATGAATTAAAAAAATCAAATTTGTAAAAATATTTTAATGGTTATTACACTGTGCATGTATAAATTTCAGTCTCCTTATTCATGGATGCTGCTTTTGCTCATCATATTTGAAGTAGGTATTCACTTCCTGGAAATACCTTAGACAGGTGTGTATATCTCACTTGACAAACTTCCTCCGTTCATGTTTTGATTTGTTCGTTGAGTATAGGCCCAGAACCGGCCATTTTTCTATTTTTTGTAAATGGAATGATGCCCACTAGGAATCCACTGATGATTATCCAAACAGTTGCCTGGTAAAACGAGTGTTCCCATGATTCCGACAGGTCAAACAAGAATCCTGTAAATTGAATTAACAGTCAAAAGTGAGTAATCAGATAACCTATATTGGGAAGATGCAAATGATACATGATTTATAATAGACAGGACTATTGTCATAAGGCGATGGTGCATACCTCTCAAGCAAAATAAAGAATTATTGAAGTAACAGTTTGTATTGATAAATCGTGTAATATTACCTATCGGCATCACCTTCGCTACCTAACCAAGTTAGCATCATCAAGAGATAATTAAAATTCATCATTTATGAGGAAATACATAAACCTTTAGAAATTCATAAGACACACGAATGCATGCTCACATACACATCAAACAAAATTTATCATTGATCCAGTTTTTTCGGCAACTTGACCTATGATCCATTCGTTTTGATCTTGAATCACAGAATGACTTACCAGCTAAAGGAGGCCCAGTTAGGTTACCTACTCCCATGCACATTAAAACCAATCCATATGCCATTGAAAAATAATCCAGAGGCACCAGCTCTGCTACTAGAGACGGTAAAAGTGAAAAACAACTGGCAAAAAACAATCCAAACAAGCCGCTGTTGATCAGCAACATAACATAATGGCCGCTGAAAAACATCATAGTTCCTATACTGACACCGCAGAGAATGAGACAAACGGCATACATTTTTGCTATATTTAGCCTATCTCCAATCCAACCAAGGAGTACCTGTAATAATTAGAAAATATATTTAATTATTGAAAGCAATTGAATTTACATGTACAGGTTTGTTATATTTTGACAGTCGCTTATCAAAGCTATGTTTGTTGGTGTTTATCCGATTTAGGTATATTTTTCGTGGGTATTCGAACGAAAATCACCAAATGTTTTGAATTTGTCAATATGAAGTTTTTAAAGGTTGAAACAGAGAAAAAATTAAAAATTTGTTGGCTACCTTTCAGCGGTATCAGTGGTTTCAACAGTGGCGAACAGATTGTTTTGGGCCCCTCCGCAAACCTCTTTTCGGGCTCCCCACTAGTTAATTTTGAACAACTGATATAGCATAATCAAAGAGTTTTGTC
>WOGJ01008889.1:0-10263 GCA_015342185.1 Leptinotarsa juncta | reverse complement strand
TGATAATGAATCATAATATGATATTATATATGGAGTGTTCCATTTGAAAAATCAAAGAAGCCACTACTTTATAGTAGAAGCGACAACGCCGCTTCATCTAAAATATTTTAGGCGTGTAGGTCATATTGACTTATGCATACTGTGAAATTTTCAAGTTGATCCGTTAAATAGTTTGCCAGAAACGGCTAATTAACGCTCATCATGAAAAGCCCTGTATAAAAGTGGTAAAAAACATAGAAATTTTCATTTCTCTTTTCATGACTTTCACATTCTTTATTCATCAAGAGCGTTCGATAATCTGAACTCTGATATGATTTCTGAAAGGAAGAAAAAGGCTAGTGAAGTCAAATGAGCAAATACACTATATTTATTGGGAGATTCATCAAATTTTTGGTGAAGGAGCGTTTTTCAAAATAACATTATTGTTTCGATATGCTTTGCTCCCAATGAAATCGATTTCCACGAATAGTTTGAAAGTGCATCATTTTGATACTTCCACAAGAAAGGTGGAAATATTGAAAATATATTTGAAAGTTATTAGCATTTAAATTTTGAAGGCTTCATTGCCCGAAAATGTGTTTTCAACCAAGTTCTCTACATCATTTCAATTACCTTCATTTCATTCAAAGAACAAACCCAAAAGTTAATGCAAAAATCATATATAATATACAGTTGTATGAAATGAAAATAGTAACCTATTACGTGGTTCAATTGAGTAACAAATATTTTTTTGTTTTCGATGTTGCCTCGAAATTTGGATATCAAAAGTTTTTTTTACCAAAATTACATCCAATTCACTAGTCACTCTTGAGTCAAACAACAGAGCATGTCAAAAATGATAAATCGGGCAAAAAATATCAAAAACTACAAAATCCCCAACTCCAAAAAGTTTGTTATTATTGATACGAATTCTCACCTAACGTATTGTGTAGGTAGACTAAATTTGCGACTCTTCTTTCACACATAATGAAGATTAGGGTGGGTATGGATGTTGGAATAACAGTACGTTCAAACAAAAACTGAACTAATGCAGCTCATCTTACTACTCAATAAAGCTTTACTTCTTGAATTTTCGAAGTTCTCACTGAAGAAATTTCATATGGATAATTCAAAAGAAATGATACTCTCTAGAATGTACACTTTTTACCCGATTTTGCTACTTTTCGAATCAACCAGGAATTTTGCAGCGTTGTCAAGACTCAATTAACTTCTCATCGATAAATTGAATAAAACAAAAGTTGAAACATTATCCAACACTCTCCATTTATCAGTCGTTCCGGAATAATTAGCAGTTTATATCAGTTTCGAAAATATGCAAACCTCAATAAATATCATAATTGTATGTCATCCGTCGTAAAATTTTCTCATTTGGTCTCTTGGAGTGACTCACTAGATCACCTGCTTCAACACCTCTATATGTTTTCGGTGTGGATAGTAACATAATATATGTACTTTGTTTGAAGGTGGTTGACAAAGTTTCGTGGTGCATTTCATTATTTCGGAATTCCATTGTCTAATATTTTATAAATTGATTTAAAATCCCTGAAAGAATTTGTAAGAAATTAAAAAAGAGAATAGCTGAAAAAGTAATAATTATGTCAAGCAAAAAAACTGAAAATACAATGAAATAAAATACAAACAATAACCAAAAAATTTACTATTGACACGAGATGAAAATTAAAAATTTAAAGATTCCAAGCCAAATTAATTCACGACGTTTCGATTGTTAGTATCCACAAACAAAACTTCCTGAAGTTCTTTTGATTTTTAATATTCATTTTTTGTTAATAATTTTTAAATTTTCATTTCTTGTTAATAATTTTTCAATTTTCATGTCGTGTTAATAATTCTTTCCTTCATTTTTTTTGGTTGTTGCCTGTATTTTATTCCATTGTAATTTATGTTTTTTTTAAATATAATTGTCATTTTTTCAGGTAATTTATTTTTCATTTTGTTTCATATTCTTTCAGAGATTTTGAATCAATTCATAGCATATTAGACAATGGAAGTCCAAATTGATGAAATATAATATGTGTACGATATACAACCACGGTTTATTTCAGAATTCGAGAATAGAAAAAGAAATGTTTGCATCAAAATTAGCCAGAAGCATATCATAATGTAAGGAATGAATTTATGAACAGACTTTGTCATTGTGAACCTTCAGAACATTCATTTGAATTACCTGAATTTCCTTCTGCAGATTTCTGAGACGAATATGAAACAATAACTCAGAAAAAGTCAAGTCAATTTCAAAATACAAAATAGTGTTGTATAGAGAAATGAAAAACCTATCACGGTATCATTGGATCCCCCTTCTATTCGTCATCCTCTCGGCGATGAGTGATACAACACTATTTTCTTTCTTGGTAAAAAGTACTAGAAGCGATGAAATTTCACTAAAGTTTGTACGATCTTGATATCTTGTTACTTGCAGAAGTTAGAAGGGGTGAAACTTTTCACTTCCATTCTATATAATCCACATAGAAACAATAACAACGGTATAGGAAGGGGTAGAATCAAATGTGTCTCCCATAATTTATTTATAAAAATAGAGGAGTAGAGAATTAAAAAATAATTTCATCGAAAAAATAATCTGCCCTTTCAATAAAATAATCTAACATGTAACATTAACGAGTGAACATGTTAGTCATAGAATCTGTAGAAGTACAGCTTGTACGTGAAATATTTGGCTGCTCAATAGATTCAATATACAAAATTAAAATGTTTATAATAATATTCAATCAGTTGCAGCAGGGTTACCAATTCATTAGTGAACATTTCTGTCAGTATTTCCAAATCTATGAGATTGATAGTATATCAATAATGTTACTAGAATTTATATTTCGGTATATACCAATTATTTGAATTCCAATCAGTATATTATATAAGATCACGTGTGACAACAAAATCATTGTAAATGGCACCATTCAGTTGTTTATGAGGTAGAAAATTTTAAATTCGAAAATAAGATATAAAATTTCGAAGCCGATATTTTCAATGATTGAACCCTTGAAAATCTATACAGAATTTTGAATACAGCCCTATATTTCTTGATCATTCCATCAGATTAGAAATCCTCTTCTCAACAAAACAGCACATGTATCCATTTCTATATAAAATGGCATCAGAAGAGCCATTTTCTTCAAATTCAATATGGCAGCAGTATCGTCATCTTAGAAATGTTGTCAAACAACTCAATGTAGCCAGAATCATTTTTCAATGTATTTTCCTGGAAATAAATAACGGTATCATCTATAAAACTGTTTGATATTCCTATAGTGTCAATTTTCTATAAACTTTCGATACTGATACTGAACCAACAACAATTCCCTTTGGCACAACAGTGCTTCCAAGGGGAAAATCATTGAAACCCAGATGAAATTACTGAATTTCTAAATGAAATAATCTTTCTACCTAAAATGATGGAGTCACTAAACCGTCTAATATTGTTTTCTTTCAGAGGGTGGTTGGTGGTACAATAATGGCTTCCAAAGTAGCTTAAACGGTGCCTTTCTGAATAACACTTTCATTCCTAGGAAACATGAAGGATTGTACTGGAAAACATTCAAAGATGATCGATATGAACATCCCAAAACGAGGATGATGATCCGACCTGCTAATGACTTCTGGTACGAGCAAAGAAAACAGAGATTGGGAGATATATCACTTGAACATTAACATAAAATGAGTTGTTCCGCTGAAGAACGTCTTTCTGATGTATTTCTTGAGGCTTCTCTACTGGCTGCATCAAATTTATTATGTAAACTGTTTACAACTGTATTCCACAAATAAACCTTTACCAGATCTACATATCCATATTATTAGTTTTAATACAGGTTTGATTATACCGTATGGTATAATCCGTAAACAGATCTAGTAGATCTGTTTAACAAAAATGTGTTTAAAATCTGTTTTTTCGTTAATCAACTGTCGCCCCCATATGAACGACAACTCTCAGAATTTGTGAAACTTGTGCGAGCTAAGGACTAATGAGGTCTTAACTTTTAACGTGTGATTTCTAACACGGATGTACTTAAAACGACTGAAACTACTGCTCACAAGCTAACTCGATGTTTTCATATGCATCTCCATGGATCTTATCTTGCATAATACAAAATTCCTGGCATATTTTTAATTTCTTATTGTTATTCACTGACACCAAATGTTTAGTTTTGGCTACCTGAAATTATGTAGTAGTGCGAACGATAAGCTACTGAGAACAGGACCTCACAGTTTACACAAAGTTCGCAGGTAATGTGATAGAGAAAGAAATTGTTCACCCAAATGATTTGTATTCGGAGTGAAATTGACCTGACGCATTTCCGATCTTCTGAAAGTATCGTAGGGAATTAGTTGAAAAAATTCAAACTACTGAAAGTATGGCTAGTGCTAATGGAGCTGAACGAAAACCAAATAGAAATCGTGGTTTCTGACTACACCCCTTCATGAGAATGCTGTCTCAACAACAACCATCATAAAATATCCCACAAGACATAAGTTTTACCCCTCTGAACAGAAAAATGCAATTTTGTGAACGTTGGTTGCAAATCGACAGTACCTAGAAAGTACTTGTTTTGGCGACGAATGCACCTCCGAATGTAACCTCCAAAATGTGCGATATTGCTCAGAAATAAATACCACATATTTTTCGGAATTGTTATACCAAACTCCTGAGAATGTCTGGATAGGAATATTAGGAAATCATATTGTCGGTCCCATATATCTATTATTTCAAACCACATTTACTCACGGCCCTAAGCAATTGTGACCAACAATCAACATGAATAAGAAAATCCAATTGTTTTCCACCGATATGTTGCACTGCAACATTTTTCAGGCCTGTGAGGGATTGGTTGTATCAGACACATTCAGACATGTGGGTTTGTAGGCGCCTTCCTTCGGAATGACCTGCTTGTTCACCGGGCTTGACTTCTTCCGATTTTCTCTTCTGGGGCTATATCAAATCGAAAGTTTATATTACGCAACCTGGGACAATACGGGAACTTAAATAAAGAATTACAGATACTTTTGCTAGCATTTCCTCAGTTAGATTCCAAATTGTTGATGATGAATTCGAAGACTTTCAGTATCAGGGGATTCGAAAAGAACATTTTGAAAATTAGTTCACATGATGTTTCATGTATGAGATTGATAATAACGAAATTGAAATAAAATAATATAGTTTTGTGACCACGAGAGAATCAATCATTCCTCAGAGCCGTAGGGAACTGTGTGGCATGGTTAAGCTATTAGAAACGCAAGTAAATGCACAAAATGGACGAACTTAATACTTATCCATTGCAAAAGATGTTACAAATTTATTTCTTTTGCCAAGTTCAAACATCATGGCATCAATAACTCCGCAACCGGTTATCAAAATAAAAAAAAAACTTTCATACTAAATGTCACTAATTCCCTCTTCCCAAGTCGCAAATTTTTGTGTAAATAGGTGATGTTCGGCAAAATTAAACAACATAGCCGTTATCGCCTTCAAAGATTTAATGAAAAATATGGTTTCCCGATAGAGGAACAATACGTCTGATATTTCAGTTCATTACCACGGACCCTTCTTCACTCCCCTGCGACTAAAACCGCAGAACACAAAAGCACAACATCAACAGCAGAACAACAATATGAAGCTCATTAAATGTTAATTAGAAGAATCCTATTCACGCCTCTTTGCCAATCTAATGAGTATGGTTACTGTCTGGAGAAGCGTCCAGAAACCACTGCCTCGGTATCTTGGTTACGGATTGGGATGAGGCTGGAAACATGTAAGATGATTCAATTTCCGATAGTTCACTTCAGAATCTCTTTGTTCTCTAATATAATTGGGGGATATGTTCATTTGTGAGTATTGAATTTCGAGTGAATTCATCAAGACACCATTGTTCGGAAAGGATGAATATCATCAGATAGAAAAATAATAATTCATCTCCTAATGACTGACGCTTTTTATATTGACTATATGAGTTGAATAATGATAATGCACCACAAAGAGAGTAGTGCGCTTGTTAAAATAATAACAAAATCTCGCAGAGTACACGAAAGAGAAGACTAATTGCGGTTTCGTTTTTGTTTGTGTCACTCGTGACACGTGAAAATTGCTGGCCTGATAAGTACCTGGATTATGGAATATTGTTTTGTTGATGTGAGTCCAACCTAGGTATTGAGAATTTGATCCTTTTCAGTGAACTGGAGTTGAGTTGTCTATTCAAAAATTCATAAATAGTGGTTGTAGCAGAGTTACGTCTACCATGCATCAACTGAAAGTTCAAAAAGTTCAATAGGAGCATTAATTCATAACCTCTTTCGGAATAATAACCATAACATTTGATGAAGAAGTATTTTATACATTTTCTTTGAACATCCATAATAAGAATTAGATTTGTATAATCGTTCCCAAGCCGTTCAATAACAAAAATCCAATTTCAGACAAATGAAATATGGGGTGTTCCAAGGCTGAGACCTGGGCCCTGTTCTTTTCATCATTCATCCAAATAATCTTTCTAATTCACTTCTATTTGTTTTCATGAGCGATAAAATGTGTTTAAAGTGTAATCAAAGAGAGAGATGTGGTAGTGTGCTTTGTCGATAGACGATAGATTGAATTGCAGTCATCACACTTCATAATTGAAACATAGATTGTTAAGTGCAATATTCATTATTCGCCAGCTACAGAAAATATTTGATGTGAAGACTTCAATAGTAACCTATTTATCCAATTTAATTCTTTGATGAACCGATGCATCACTTTCTTACTGCGCTTGGACATACGAGTATTCCGAAAACAGAAAAAGGTTGTTAGAATGAATTTAGAGAATCCATTACAGTCAGCAATATGCCCCTTCCAATGGTCTACCTTTTCAGTGCTCTCACAGAAGTATTTTAAATAATTTTTCAAAATATCAGATATTCAGAATTATAACACCAGGCAAGCCGATATGACAAGAATAATACGGTTCCGACTTATCAGTTTCACAAATAAATTACATCATCCCATTCATTATATGATTTCGATGATACATATTTCTTTTTTAATTTTTGATTTTAATTTTAGATATGTCCATTATGTCATTACTTCTATTTTCTATATGCATAAACTACTTTCATCTAAGCAGCTGTTCTTTAAAATTGTATACCTGTTTTGACGTGCTACAAATTCATATCGTCATAACGTAGTCAAAAAATATATTCGATTTCATTGTATTTTGTACTCTGTGGAAAGTATATTTGGGATATCATCAAATCAATTAGTTCAGACTTTTTCAACTTCAATAGAATTGGTATATAATTCGGTTTTTACCGAAAAGTTTTCAGAAATTTTCTATCTCCTATAAAATTGTACTTAGTCGCACTTACTTACTATTCATGAAACATTTTTAAATTGCTTCCATTCATATTGACTGGTAATACCGATTGAAATACGAACAGATGTATCACGTCACCACAATAACTAAAAACATTGAATTTATTTGAAATACCGCAATTTTTTTTCGAAATATTTCAACACTGCAGATGCTTCCACTAGTTTCACAATAACTTTTTTATATTATTCATTCAAATATAATGGTCCACTATATTAACGAAACCCAGACTAAGCTTAGGTAGTTAGTTCTACATCTCAGTGCCATATCTCAGAGGTCAAGGAGTAATTGATCAAGGCCAGTTTGTCATTTGTTTCAATTTTTCACAATGTGGGCAGAGTGAAATCAAATAATTGATCATAGTTATTATAACGTTAGTTCATCCATAGTTATCGATGATTTCATTCCATGAAACTTTTAGGAGTTGTCCTTCTGTTGCCCTTTTGCAGTACGCTGTTTAAGAGAATGAAACAAGTTGGAAAAATCTCCTCATCTTGACATATTATTCATCAAGTGAAAATATGAGAAAGTTTGAAACGAAAATGATCTACAAACTAATGTGACTCCATTATATACATAGTTTCCGTTAGGTATCTGCCACACGTACCTATAAAGTCGTAGGTCTGCAAGGGAGGAAGGGGGTAACCCTGAGCAAAATAGGCTCAAAATTCCTGCATATTCGTGATCAGGACTACCAACTTACTACGATTAAATTTTTTTCCTGAAAAAAAATTCAGTCCTGAAAAATCCGAATTTGCCTCACTTCTTATGGAAACACCCTCGTACCTTCCGTAATATACTCTCAGGACTGATGGAAATGCTGAAAATGCACCTACCACCTGAATGGGGTTAGCCAAAGTGATTTACACTGCCCGTCCACAGTAAAAATGGGGTGTTCCATCGCAAGTGGCGGAGAGTGTATTTCACGGAATTTCCATCAGTCCTGAGTTTTGGGCATCGTCAGTACCGGGCAGGTGGTCCTCGATTGAAGACAAAATGTGAAAAACCAAGAAAAGTACTTGATAAAAATAGCTGCGTAAACGCAAGCGAAACATAAGTGGAACCACCTATTGGTGTGACACCCAAGTCAACTTGAAAAGTTTTTATGTCAGTGTTGGTGGTTTGACCAATCGACCGACAACTGCGGTGGCAGTATCATACTGCCCAATAGACTGATGTCTACCAGTAGCTCTTAAATTGGAATCAATATGGGAATGATCAGAATAGTACTTATTTATTTATCTTCTGATTGTCGTGGAATTATTTTCCAGCTGCTTGACTGCATTAACCTTTCTGGAGTTCATATAATTTCTAGAAATATGTGGATTCGTTTTTCGATTACATTCCAGGTTAGCTTCCCAAATTTCTGCCACCGCAGTTGTCATTTTGGAATATTTGGATTCAAGTCTGTATTTTTTCTTTGCGTTCTTCTCATTATTCGATAATCCAAATGTGAAAATTTCATTCAACTTCCATTCCACATGACGATTCATCTAATAGAGTAAAAATGGGTAAGTAATCAATGTTGGTATTTCTTCGTTGCAAATGAACAAAAAACAGGATTTCAGAGAAGATTAATTGTTTCATATGAGTTTTTTGAAAATCAAAATTATTATTTGGAATATAATTGAAATCAAACGTACCGATAGCGGTCATTATTGATTGTACACCCAAGAGACTAGAGATAAGTTCAGCAATTGAATTTAATTTTTTATTGCCCATCTTTACTATAATTAGACATTATAATATTTTTGTAGTAACACAAGTTTCGTATGAAGAGCAGTTCAATATATATCAGTGGGAACTTTTCAGTCTTTCAACTACCAGAACATGTTCGATAATATCATTTTCCAGACATTTTTTCATTTTCAGGTTCCTGATTCATTATTGTACTGCGAGAGAATGATCGAGCATATGGATATTTGTCCTGTGTGTTCCATCCTCCCAACGTGTTTGTGCCATATGGATAATTATTTGGATACGTCGGAACTCCATAATTCTTGGAAGGGACCTGTCCTTGTCCATAATATGGCAGGACATTCTGAAAAATTAATAAAAGAATATACTTTCGAATTGAAAGGGGTGTATTTTTCGGAGAGAATACTTTCTACTTCTCCATGTTTTAAGATTGAAAGGGATATATTTTTAGGATAGATTGATTTTTAGGCAAGAAAGGTTATGGCTTTCTACTTCTCTAGAAGAGAGGAAGGAAACAAGATTACTATGTCTGGGATTAAATCAAATAAGCTAATGAATGTCATTACAGACTCTCATATGAGTAAGAGATTCAACTCAATTCATTCATAAAATTATGTCATCATGTCAAGAATGAGCTGAATCGTACTGTTATCTTTGTTGGTGCTAAAGAGGCAATGAAGCAAGTATCTTCCGCCATTGAAAACGTATTCCATATGAATTACCTTTCCCTCTTTCATATACTATGTTGCGTAGCAATCCTGAGAATGATATTTGCTTATATTTCATAACAAATGTTTGGATTACAAACTGAATAGAAAAAAGAGTATTTTGTATAATTCAACTTAGCACATATATAGTCCACCTGCCTTTCCCAATTTAGATTGGCGTCAAAGTAGGTCTCTAAAAATTTTATTTCTTCAGAAGTTTTAATATCATATCTAGAGTGTCGACCAATTGGAATATGCCTTCTGAAGTGAAAGTTAACACTGGTCGATTTAGAAGTATTTAGAATAAGCTAATTTTTTTGGCACCAGGTACTGAACTGACCAATAATATGTTCAGATTTGCTGATGAGTTGCTCAGCATTATTGCCTGCTATAGTTATCGTTGTATCATCAGCAAACATTGTGACGTAGCCTCCATTTATATGTTGGGGAAGATCATTAACGTAGAGAAGAAACAGTAGAGGCCCTAG
>WOGJ01008886.1:0-11446 GCA_015342185.1 Leptinotarsa juncta | reverse complement strand
TTCCCAAGAATTAGCTTTTCGTGGACACGATGAAACCGAAGATTCGATTAATCGCGGCAATAACAAGGAACTTTTAATGTTATGGGGCAAATATAATTCACAATTTGGCACTTTCTTAAACGGTAGCGTTTTTTCGGGCACCTCAAAAACTATCCAAAATGAGCTTATAGACAGTGTGGCATATATTATTAAGGAAAAGATGAAACTACCTATATTACCTGTACACCACAAGTTTCAATTGTTTTTAGATATGTCAAAGATGGTAATGTGGTAGAACGTTTTATGAGTTTTCATGATGATTCATCTGGGCGCACGATTTGTTTATTTTTTTGATTTGTACGTGTGACACCTATAATTTTAGGCAAAAGTTAATTGCACAAACCTATGACGGGGCTGCAATCATGGCCGGCCATTTAAATGGTTTAAAAACTAAAATAAAGTCCATAGCTCCTAATGCAAAATAAAAATTTTCACGCCTCCGGCGGGCTTTTCTGTAGGTATATACTTTTTATGACTTTAGCCTCCACTGTTCTCCAATGCACGAGCCGTCACTGGTTTTAGGTGAGTATTTCTATTGAATCTCATAGAGGTCCACAGTGTAACGGAAAGAGATGAAGAGAACGATTTTACCTTTTTACCCTCCACTTCCATAGCAAGTTAAAGAAAAGGAATGTGCATTGCTGAATGTCTAACTAATATAAATTATATTTTACTACTTAAATTGACCGATCCAACGGAACTACTTGACTTGAATTTGACTTGTAGTCAAATCAAGCTCAAGTCAAAGTCAAGAAGTGAATCCTTAATCGGTTGCAATGGAAATCTTTCTTCGTTTATTTTTGAATGGAAATACTTATTAGTAATACATAATACAACACTATGTCAAAGATGACAAGTGTAACCTTAACATTATTTATTCCACCACAAAGTCAGAGCCATCTATATCAACTTCCTAGATCGACCTGTCCTAAAAATATACTCTTTTCAATTTAAACAAGATTCCTTTGGCAGGGATTTAATCAAATAAACGAATGAATGTCATTACGTTCTGCCGTCGATGACATGAGTAGATTGAACTAACTCATTCCGTGACATAAAGTAATTTTATAAACGAATTTAGTTTTTTATAATGTTATCCAGATGTGATACTGAAGAGCTGATAAAGCAAGTGTCTTATGGCGAAACATCGGATGTCTACCAGTGAGGATGACGGTGTTCCATTTAAGTGAAATTTTACCTCATTCATTTAGCATATTGTGTACGAATCCTGTGAATGATATCTGATTCAATTCCATAACGAATATTTGGAATGCAAACTGAGTGTTTTTATATGATTCAGTGTATATATAAAAGTATTCGTTTCGAAAGTATTTTTTGTGTAATTCAACGTTTATACCAAAATATCTGTTTCGAGAGAACTTTTTCTTCAAAACTTTTCTTTCCCAAAAAGCATAGACCCTATAACAAGAGGGGAGCATTACCGGAAAAGTAGAAATATTATAGTTCAAGTCATTTGTTTATTTTTATTTTCATTAGTTGGGTATCTAAGTAAATTTTATTTCGTCTTTTCCGGTTTGAGAAGAGAGAGTGCATGGAATTGATATAATTTTCTCGTGATAAATTATTATCTGCTCATAAATTCTCAAACTCCTCATGTTTCCCATTCCTGTTTCGGCCAACCACCTCACATTTTTCCGGCACTTCCCGAAGTTTATCAATGAACGTCAATTAATTCCTTCGACAATATAACGCTACAGGGTTCGGCACCGCGGCGTCATATTTCTTAATTTAGTCGCAGACCGAAACAAACCGTAACTCTCCCTAAGCCGCTTCCTCGTGTCGGGAGAATCCGTTGATCTAGTAATCCGGCTCGCTCCCTGTATGCCCGCATTCCGGAGAAGATTAGAGACGTTCCGCGGGTTGAAAGGTATACTGTTTGGCATCGAACGTCAAACATCACTTTGGAGAAGATCCCGATTCTGCGGAATCGGGGGTGTGAGGAGGATTACGGAGAGCGTAAGCTTGGCGTAGACGGAAAACAAAAAATTAAAAATAAGATTTTTATTCGATGAATGTGGACTGTGAAATGCTCATGATTTTTACAGTCGACTGGGAGTGAAAAAACTAGCACTTACTTTAATTTTATATTAACTAATTGTATCGTTTGAAATATTATTTCTTCAATATATGAATGAATAAACAGAATATAACAGTGTAACCTCGGCGAGGAGAATCAGAATTAAGATTAGTTCTCGGCTGAAGTCCCTGAAGAGAATGAATCGGCTAAGAAATGTGTTCGATGTAACTTTCTCACTGGCAAATGGTTGACTCATAAATGTAGTCAAAAAGGATCAACCACTTGGGCCCTTGTCTTAACCTATAAAAGTGTTATTAATCCCAAGTGGGATGTTTCGAGTTGGTTCTAAATATCCATATCTGTTTTGGGAATCACACGTTAAAAGGTAAGACCTCGTTAATCCTCAGATTGCACAAGTTTTGACTTCTGAAGGCTGTCGTTCGTTGGGGTGCAACTGCTAGTTAACGGAAAACAGATTTAAAACAGATATTTGGTTGAATAAAATGAAAATTACCATTTGTAGTTGAGCAAAATATAAAAAAGTTATAATTACGAGCATATTTCTCACGAACATCGTATGTGTGAGTATTAATTCTATTTCTTCATTGCGTTTTAGGCTGTGATGTCACAAGTGTTAAGAAAGAAATAGAGGAAACGAGATTATGCCTGTAACAAAACATATGTCAAATTATTGTGAAAATGTCATTCTAAATTTTACCATCTATCTGCTACCTTTACGCAAAAAAACAAAGTACCGTTAATCCAACATAGTTTTAAATTTAATGCTTTTTATGACATATTATTAATTATTAATAACGTATCTATCATCTCAGTTAACAAAACTATGGATGATAATGAAATAATTCATAACATTTTACCCACTACCCATATTAATTTTTGTTCAATGAAATATTTTCATATTTGGACCAATTAAGTATAACTTCAAAATGTAAGCATTCGAAGCCGGGACGACTCGAGAGTTGTATGAATCTGTTTCATAAAAAAATATACATCTCTTCATTGCCTAAAGTTATGACCGTATTGAAAAATATTTGAAAGTTTCTTAGATTTTCCATGTAAGAACTTTGCCTGTATAAAACGACTATTTATAATTGGATCAATAGAATAAAATATTATCCGCTTATTACGTTCAATCGCTGAGTTATAGAAATGAAAATGTGATTGGAAACATCTGGAAAAAGTAAATAGTTTCTACTCCCATTTACATATCATTGTAAAGAAAGCAAAAATACTGTACCACATCGATCTGACATCGATCTGTACAAAAGAAAACGGCCTTCCTTTGTGGAGAGGATGAACATAGAACGGACGATTTGGGACGTAAACTTCTAGATTTTTTTGGGTCTTCATATAAACGGTTTCTCATTACATACATCGAGTCCTTCTCTACACCCTCTCTGCTTATATATCCGTTCGAATACTTGGTCATCTACGGAGAGTATTCGTATAAGATGCCCGTGAAACACTTATAACACGAATTACAGCATGCTATTCATCTGCAATTTGAAAAAATAACTCCGTTTCTGAAGATAACAAGGGCATGCTCCAGGTCATTTTTGTAAGTGATTATTTGATTACTAAAACAGTATTATTAATTGAAATTCATTGTGAAAATGTTTTATGAACAGTCAAAGATTCTTTATAATGAGAAACAGTCAATATCAATTTTACTGAAGTTGAAAATACCATCAGGTCTTTGACAATGGATTTTTATAAATAGCTAAGCTCTATCCCATTCAAATATTTTGCCAAAATAAAAATGTATAGTGGTTATAAATATTGACGGATAAGTTCACAAGGCTGAGTCGCGGTACCTAAAAGCAGCTTACGTTACCCTCACGAACACTTGTAGGAATGGGGCTTCAGTCGGCAGTCCGTTCTGAGTTACCTGAATACCTGTTGACATAATATAAATATACTCAGATGTACACTTGAATCAAAAATTAGTTTGTATACGATCTTCATCGTACGGTTTGTTATTTGCCCGCGCAGTGAAAAGTGCCAGAAAAATGTCCAAAAGAGTTGCTTTAGAAATTAAGTTGGAAGCCATTGCGAGGGTGCAAAAAGGCGAAACGAAAGCCTCTGTGGCTAGAGACGTAAAGGTTCCAGAATCCACCCTGAGAGGGTGGTGTAAAAGTGCGAAAATTAAGGCAGAACTCCATAAAGATAGATCGATTGAAGGACGTGGGGAAGATGGCAATTCAATGACGACGTCGATGAGTCAAGAGACCAGCCTAGCAGCTTCGCACGGTGACATCAGGGGTGTGCGGGAAGTGAATTATTCGGATTTTCACTGGACTCGATATCAACAATCTACCATCCATTATAATATCTTGTACCAGAATTTGATTATCTCGCAGTATCTAAGACAGGTTGAGTGTTTACATAGATCTTATTTGGAGGAGAATTCAGCGCAGAATATTGTTTCCACACCCCAGCTGTCTGTTGAGGTTTCTACGGCTGACGAACATAGAGGATTGGATCCTGCGGTCAAAGAAGAGTCTATGGTTGAAGAATACAAGCGCAAAGACGCCTTAGAACACGGGAAGAAGTTTGTTCAGTGGTTGGAGGCATGCGGGCATCCTTCTGTGTCAGAGAAACATGTTGAACAGATCAGAAATGTAATACATGAACTCCAACAAAAAGAAAGAGAATAACTGACATTCGAGGCAGTATAATGATTGGTATAATATAGCTTTAGGTGAAGTTCATTTGGAATATCGCATTGTGGAATAATGTTAATAAATATTGGGTAGTATCATGTTACTGAATGATTTATATTTTTTAATAAATCATGAATTATATTTGTTGTTCAATCAACCGTTGTTGTTAAATCATCTTCGTAGTGATATGTGAAGTTGAGTGAGATATTAAACATACTGGTTATCGAATAAGGCCGAACTCTAATTTTAATTTTATATATAATATAAAAAGTATCAGTATCACTAGCAAAAACAATGCGACTAATATACAAGAGAGTTTAAAGCATCCTGAATGCGACTTCAACATCAAAAATTTTCCGTCACGTATAGATGCAAAGTCATACTTGTTTTTATTTTATACAAAAATTTTCAAATTTTCACATATCATAAGAAAATATAAGATCGAAATAAGAAAAAAACAATATATTTTGGGGATAACAGACTTTATTTACAATACACATGAAAAAACATTCAAATGAAGTCTATTGAGCATAACCTTTTTGCAAATGTTGACTTTCGTTTATATGTTTCATCATTTTCCCTCATAAGGAACCAACAATAATCCCCCATCAGTGGAAGAAATGGATTTTGAGGGACATGCGACATCCCATTCTGCATTAATTTTGAAGTAGTTATTCTACAAGTGTTTCGTCATTTTCTACTTTCTTGTTCCCTAAAAACTCCGAAACAATTATTTTGAAAGAACTCCACGCAGCTAATTCAACATTACCTAATTTTTGATCAAACTGTTGATCACTTAGTAGTTTTCTAATTTAGTTTGTGCTCCAACAAATATTCGTTCCTTGAGCTTTGCATCACTTAATTTTAGAAAAACATGTTTAAGATATTTGAACGCATCACATTTTTTGTAATTTCATCACATTACTGAATGATTTATATACTAACAAGGAAAGGGAAGTGAGAATAACTGACATTCGAGGCGGTATAATGATTGGTACAATATAAATTTCATGAATTTTATTTCACAAACGGTGAAATCAGGGGTGTCGATGCTACTCATGGGCAGGAGATAAATAATTCGATGTTTTACTGGGCACCCCTTAATTCACCGTTCGAAGCAGCTAGACTGGTCTCTTGACTCATTGTCGTCACTGAATTGCAATATTCCTCGTGTCCTTCCATCGATCTACCCAGGATATTAAGGGCTTGTGCCTTTATTCTTTTACTTCTACATCACCCTCTCAGGGTGGATTCTGGAACCTTCAAGTCTCTAGCAACAGAGGCTTTCGTCTCTCTTTCGATGGCTTCTAGCTTGATTTTTGAAGGAACTCTTTCGGGCATTTTTCTGTTTCTTTGTGCTGTGTTTGTAAATGGCAAACTATACGATGAAGATCGCATACAAACTAATTGTTGATTCAAGTGAACATCTGAGTACTAATATGTCAACAGGTATTTAGGTAAATCCCTTCTTCTAGTGGGCATTCAGGTACCGTAAGCTGCTCGTAGGTACACATCTGCGCCTTGTGGACATATGCGTCAATATTTCCAAGTACTAGAATATGAATATTTTCTGGAAACTATCACCGATTTTCGAATGTCCTTCCTGAAGTAAAACTAACTGAAATAATTTTTGTTTATGTTCAGGGTAACTGTATATTTTTCAAAATTACTTTCACTATCCATCTTATTCTCTGTGATTCATAAATGACAGTCAGCCCGAATTTTCATTGCTCTGATTTTGCAACTCTTCTTCAAATAAATGTACCTAGTTTAAAAAAACTAAAAAACACGCTTTTAAAGAACATAGAACTAAAAAGTTAAAAATATTTTTGTAAATTATCTTGAAACAATAACGAACAAAAAATACTATTTTATATAGTATATACATATTTAAAAAAAATACTTTTAACTTTTTAGTTCAATTTTCTTGGAAAGCGTGATTTCGTGATTTTTAGTTTTTTTGAACTATACTTATTTTTCACTTATAGTCCGATTTATTGTCAAAAATATTTTTTTTAAGTCCTAGTCACTAGTATCATAAATCTTCAACAGAAGGCGCACGAATTTAAAATTACTCTCAAACAACATAATTAAGGTTGAGGTCTCAAATTCTATAGTACTTACTGCATCTCAGTAACAGAGGGCGGACAGTTGTAAAATTTGTTTCGAAGTAAAGAGAAAATTTTCAGTTATAATTTCAAAAAACAATTCAGTCTTGATGTTTTGATTTGAAGTGTCATTCAAAATATTAATGGACTAAAAATATTTTTTCAGTGAATAATTTTATTTTTCAAATCAATTTTTTGAATTGATATGTATGTCAAGTACCTCAGATCTAATTTTTCGATTTATTTAAATATTTGAGTAACTGAATTTTTCAGGTGGTGTAAAATTTACGATAAAGTTTTCATTGTTGAAATCCATATTCTGGTTTGCTGTCAAATAATCGAATCAGATTTTAAAATGTATCTTCCGTTTCGTTCAAAACTTTTTTCTGTAGAGAATCACGGGTAATTGTGAATATTTAAACATTTCATCTGTAGTACAAAATTTCGCGAAAAGATCAAGAAATATCAATGAAGTTACGTACAGCGCCATCTGCCCGCGAATGGATCAAGAATTATTAATGAGGTTACGTACAGCGCCATCTGCCCGTAAATAGATCAAGCAATAATGCCGATAATTCTATCAATATAGATCCCGAGCTTGATAATTACAAACAAACATACAAACAAACAAACATACATGCATATATACATACAGATGAAGCTAATATAAAGCATGTAAAAATAATCGAAAATCGGGATAAAGTGATTATTTGACAAAATCAATTAAAAAATATTGGCAAACCGCAGAAGTTGAAAGTGATATCAATTGAGACCTTACAATGAATTTTCGAGCATATAAACAAAATAGACATAGATTTTTCACAAAATCAAATGTGTTTTCTATCGTATAACTCTGATATAAAAATTCCAAAACTTTGATTCATTACAATTTTTCGTTGAAAAGAAAGTTTTGTTTTTCATTAAAATTTGTTTAGAATTACGTTATGAATCAATCATGACAGTTTTCCGTAATTATCAACCTCACTTGATAATAATATGGAAATGAGTGTGACATTGAAAACTATTCACGTATTTTTTCTTTCAATATTTTTGAGTGAAAAAAATTTCAACGATGTATATGATAGTCATGTGCGCTAAATCTCGTTAAATTCACTGCCTTGCAGGGAAATATACTTAACTTAGAGACTGTTTCTGTTCTACAATTATTCGATTCAATAAATTCAGACAAAAAAGATTTTTCCTATTGAAAAACACTAAATACCGATTTCTGGAAGATTTAACGACTTCTTTTTTTTGTATTCCATGCAGCTCAACAACTGTATTGGATAGTTTTAGGATTATATTGTCCTCTACAAACTTTGTTTGAAAATTTTGTTCGGAAACCTAAACAAATTTTCTAACTTTTAAATTCGGTCAGTGAATAGCCTTATAATGTTGAAAAATCGTTCATTATCTTCAGTTCAAATGAATCATGAAAATCATTCATTTCAAGTAGATTACATTTCAATCCCTATTTCAAAGCAGTACAATGCGAGTGAAGAGGTTCATTATCATAATTTCATTTAATTCCAAGAAACAGGTACATATCTCTCGCGATATATTATTAGAAGTGATAGAAATTGTTGTTTCAACAATGATTTTACGATTCAAATTTCTTTTCTATGAGTTTATTTCAGTGAGCCATTTTGTGAAACTCTGTTATAACAATAATCGCACGTCGAAGTATTGAAAACTTTAAACCACGTTAAAAGGTATGACCTCGTTAATCCTCAGATTGCACAAGTTTTGACTTCTGAGGGTTTTCGTGCGTAGGGGTGCGACAGCTAGTTAACGAAAAAACAGGATTTTTTAAACAGAAGGATGGGTTTTACCAGTTCGGACTCCCGTTGTCTAATATAATTCGAGATCTATGAAAAAACAAATTAATGTATCCACTATACATAAGCAACTAGCAACACGCTGCACCCAGCACGGGACAATCAGTATTGCCACTCTAAGGTTATTGGTGTTTTTCTACTATATTTTGCAATAAACATATAAACATTCCTCACTCTATCTATTGAGAAAAACCGCATTAAAATCCGTTCCGTAGTTTTGAAGATCTAAGCATACATAACGAATTTGTTTTATACTGTGTAGTGATGAAAAGTGAAAAGCAATACATTACAACGAAAGAGATAATCAAGATGAAAGATGACAATGACCACAGATAAAAAAGAAATGAAAAAATTTAAAAAGCAGGATTTAGCTGGAGTTAAACGCTTGATTACAGATTCCCATCGGTTGCGTATCCCTCCGCTGGCTTGGACAACATAAATATAGCTTCCTTGAACTTCATTTTAAAGCGGTGTTCCTCCCTGTGAATGATCCCAGCTTGGGATCATTTGATGTTTTGTTGATGAGTCCAAACATGTTCTGCTTTTCCAGATTTGTTGTTTATTCTCGCTGTTTATTTCTTTTGTGCTCTGCATTGTGGACTTTCAATAGCCTTTAATTTCACCGATATAGGATTCACCGCACTCACTGGTTATTTGGTATATGCGATTCTTACAGTCGCAGTCCGCGTTTGGTAGCCTGATTTTCGTTAGGCTGCTACGGATGGTGTTTCCGGATCTGAAATAAGTTCTGATGTTGTACTTGATCCCAATTATTTTTATTCTTCCCTACAATCCTCCTACAAAGAGGCAAGCACTGGTCACTGGCCTCTCTCCCTTGCGAGGCTTTTACTATCTTCTAGCCAAAGTCTGTTCCAAATTCACTTTGAAGTAACCATTTTCTGATGATGTATAGTTTTTTCTCGAAACCTTCTTTTGTATTACAGAGCACCAAAGCACGATCAATGAATATCTTGATGATTCCTCTTTTGGTGAATTTATTGTGATTGGATTCGTTGTTCAGAAACTGTCCCGGTTGAGTGGGTTTTCGGTACACAGATGTTTCCTACTTAGTTTCAAGTTTGGATTTCAATTGTCTATTATGTAAAATGATTTTAAATCCCCGAAGCAAATGAAAAAGAAAAATTAAAAATAAATAGCTGAAAATAACAATTATATTAAGCAAAAATAACCTGAAATGAAATAATAGTGGAATAAAATACAAGTGAACAAAAAATAAAGAAATACAATTAAATTATTTAAAAAGAAAAGTTATGAGATTCCAAGCCACGTTAGTTCATGAGGTTTCGATTGTTAGTATCTACAATCGTCTTCGGGTGATGACTGGACTGATTTCTCCGAGAGATGACTATTTATGGGTCATTCGAGTACTTTCACTCATACCCACTTTTCATTTTACCGCTTCACTGGTTCAGTGGAAGATGACCGTTTGGCGGGAGTTGGCCATTTTTCCCTTGATGATGGGTTTCCATATGTTGCGTATCTCTACGCTAACTTTGCTGAATACGTTGTTGGACAGCATGTATACGGCTTCCTTGAATTTTCTCCTAAACCAATGTTCCTCTCTGTGTAAGATCTCAGCTTGCGACCACTCGATATTGTGTTGATGGGTCCAAACATGGTCTGCCATTCCTGATTTGCTGGTTTTCCCTCGCTGGGTGTGTTTGTTGTGCTCGGCAATGCGAACATTTAATGGTCTCTTAGTTTCACCAATATAGGATATTCCGCACTCACAGGGTATTCGATAAATGCAATTCTTGGAATCGCAGCCCACGTTTGGTGGCCTGATTTTCCCACTTAGTGTTGGTTCTCTTCACTATTACGTCTGAGATTGGCAATTCATTGTAAATTTTCTTCTCCAATGATTCAGAAAGGTTTTGAGTTCAGTATTCTCATGGTTCCATACTATATTTACTTGAAGTATACAATAACTATTGTCTTGATTTGAACAATCAATATTCATTCCTTTTCCAGAAGTTAACGGTTACGCCATCACGCTCACAAACTAAGCTGGAGGATAAGAGGTAATAATCGCAACGATATTTCTCTGAAAATAGCCTTCTCTCATCATCTTTCTACTTACATATCTTTTAGTTCAAGATGTATAAAGAAAGATTGAAATTTCTACATCATAAATAATGATCAGCTTTGATACTGAATGCTTAGTATGATAACGAGATATTTCCACTGAAATCAGCCAGCCCTTAGATGATGAGACTTTCTAATCAAGAGGAATAATATTTGAGGAAACCAAGCCAATTATCTCCGGTTGATAGAAGAGCGAAATAACTCCAAAACCCTTCATTATAAAACAGACCACAGGGCAAACAGTCGAGTGAGATGAATTAACCAACAAAGCCTTGAAAAAATAATCCCGAAAACAATTAAAAAAGTCTGCGTGGTGGAATTCACAATTTCGTCAACCGTCGAGGGATAAAGTCAAACGAAAACTAATTTCGAACTCTTCTCTCGTGCCTATATAAACGTGAGAGCTTAGCACGACAGTTCAGTTTAATGTTGCTCTTCCTATTTACCCGCTGAACGGAAAATTTGCCAGAGTGAACAGAAATTGCATTCACTGATAATGAATTATCAGATATAATTTATCCCGGATATAAATGGTGCAATTACTGTTTGAACAAACTGTTTCCGACAATAGCCACAAACAATCCGGATATTTCATCAATTCGGACTTCCATTGTCTAATATAATATAAATTGA
>WOGJ01008758.1:0-11648 GCA_015342185.1 Leptinotarsa juncta | reverse complement strand
ATAACTGTCAAAAATAAGCAAGACGTTAACTTTATCCTAGTGGCATAAAATTTGGCATATGGATATAAAATTGCCGTAGACACAACTTTTTCGAATAACTTTTTGTTAAATTCGATCTAGAAATGCACTTTTTCAATATTTTTCAAAAAAAATGTCGAATTTGACATACACTGAACGTCAGTGGGTCGCAGTTGGCCGCATCATTTTAAGTTAAATTCAAAGCACAAACAAGTGCCGAAGTTAAACTTCATTGAAACTTTTCTAAAAAAAAGTTTCCCATATGGTGCGCACTTTAATGGTGACACTGTATATTTATGACTTGCGGATGATGCTACCTATTTCTCATCACATACCTGTATCACACCACAATCAACCAAATTGAAGATGAAACTGAAGTATTGGACAATAAAAATAATTTTCTCTATTCAATCCAGAGTTTTGGAAGGTTATTCAACTTCTAAAGTCCATTCACACTATATTCTACTCAGAGGAGAAATTTTTTTGCAAAAAAATGTTGCTTCGTAACTAATCACTAGCTACGAAAGAGGCTCTTCATTTACAGACTGTTTTCTTGTTACCCTCCTCGAAACCCTTTCTCAAGATTACCCTTTAACCACACCGCTGTCTCGAGGCAAGCAAAGCCAGGCCAACTTTGACGACAACTTCACCTCACGGGCGGTTTCCCTACTTTATGAGCCGTCCTTTACGACTTTCTGTGAAAATTGAAATATTTAATGAGGTCTCCTCATGTAGGATGGGTACTTAATAAATAAATACCTGCTATAGATGGAATATCGTAGCATGGCTCTTTAGGAGTAATTACCAGAAAGCAAATATGAGGCCGGTTTATGCCGCGTATCGGAGTTACCAGCCGCTGACTCCAGAGGGTTATGGGGTTGTAATCTGGAAGTGTTCAAACATCTTCGTGGATATAAGGAAGGAGTAATGTGAGGTATGAAACTTCGCGAGACGATAAACTTAGTATGCCTACAGAGTGTCCCTCTTTTCATGTGAAATTTCAAATATGGCTCTGTATATTTGAGAGACAGGTAGAACAATAAATAACTATAGCTATAACATTTCCAAATGGCGGAGTTAAAGACGAGACGAGATGAGATGAACAAATTTAAAGAACTTCAGTCGAACATACGAGGCTGCTGAAAATATAAGATAAACAAGCTTTTTCCCGCAGCTTCGCTCACGTTAAGAAGTATTATTATTAATTAGGTATAATTTTTGCGGCTTTACTTTTGTTTAGCGTGTGTAAAAAATTAGAAGATACAATAGGTGAATGTTCACGCTCTAAAACAGGTACCTCCTGACAACCCTTATCAACTTTAAGTTGCGAAGGTGTACCAATTCCAAAATCATGTTCTTCTACAGCTACCTCCATATGACGACGAGTAACTTTCTGTGCTGCTATGGGAAGATAGGCATCAAAATGGCCACTGGGCAAATCTTTGCTGAATCGTAATCACCTTAACGGATAGTCGTTAGATCCAGATTTCGTATATATGAGACCGTTTCTATAAACTTCAAACTTGAATGGGAATATTAATCCTGCTACTATTAACTCACAAAATCCGCCATAAGTAGCATTTTTCATCATATCAGCAAAATATTCGTCAGGTGTAACGTAGTTATCACCATCGCTCTTTCTTGTGTTCCGTAAATTAAATAAGAGAGAGCACGAAACAAACATGCACCGTCACCAACAATAGGGACGACAGTACATTCTCCAACTTCTCCATTAACGTTCAGATTTTCTATAGCCATTTTGAAAATGTCTAACCGACAAACCGATAAAACCTATACTTAAACCAAACGAAAACAAAACAAATGTCAAATACAAAGCAGAGTCTATAACCAAAACTACTAAACCGAAACAAAGCAAATGCAATCCAAAACATGCCAAGAAAAGAACAGCGAAAATCGTCAAATATAATCCGCTAGAAATATTTAGGTATAGTATGTACTATTAGATACGGGGGCCACTCATCATCGGGTATATGTAACTCAATGAAAACACAACGATAGCCTGTTTTAAAATACTACTAACGTCATCTATTGTCAACATTTAGAACTAAAAATTATTTTGTTCGTCTTAATTTATTCGTTCCATTTGGTACTGATAGGTTCAAACTGATACATTTACATTCTCCATCATTCCTTATTTTATACCCTTAGGGGTGGAATTTATCAAAATCCTGTCATAGAGGATGCCTACGTCATAGTAGCTTTATGCATGCAAAGTTTCAGCCCGATCGGTTTAAAATTGATAAAGTTTCATACAAACTTTCATCTCCTATTTTATCCCCTTAGGGGTAGAATTGATCAAAATCCTTTCTTAGCGGATGCCTACGTCATAACATCTATCTGCATACCAAATTTCAGCCCGATCCGTTCAGTGGTTCGGGCTGTACGTTGATAGATCACTATGTCAGTCAGTCATCTTTGAGTTATATATATTTAGAGATAACGAACGAATGACATCCAACGAAATATTATTGGGAAGCTCTATGACTTTGAAGTATCAAGAGTTAATTATTTTGAAGTATGTCACATTGCTTTCTGAAGGCATACAAATTTTTCAAAAAATTTATTGGTTTCAATGAAATCTAAACTTCAAACTAGGCTTACTGCAAATCACCAAATAGGTCAATTTTCGATATTTAGCGTATTGTTAGAGTTATTGAAAAAATTCTATTGAGGAAAATTGATACTTTCGTTATTCTAACTGTATTCAGTTTGACGATGAAATTTGCATTACAATTTTTTTCTCAATTCGGTCCATATACCAATAAAAACATTTCTTTATTGTGAAAAAAATTAATTGGACCATTGAGAGTAATCATTCAACACTAGTGGTTAATATATCAAATTATAACTTTTCATGATGAACTTATCATAATAATCTGAACAACATTTCCTATAGTTCTTTTCGATATCTCTAACAACAATTCAAGTACCTACCAAGAATTGACAATTGAGTTGCAAGTTTATATTTCAGTTGTGTTACTTGAAAAATGTGACTCCTCAACTTGTATATATCTGTAAAAATTCAAATCTATATTTCTTCGATTAGTGAAAATATACTGGTGTTTTGATCTCAAATTCAATACACTGTTCAAAATTAGCACTATTATCGAACAACAGAACTGCAACACTTTTCTCGACTCGTGTTCCACCAGCCACGTTGAAATCATCAGGGGATGACCTATGCCTAGTTTAGTTCGTTTTCTGATGACGCTGAGGTGATAGGTAAAACACGCGTCGGGAAAAGTGTTGTAATTCTGATGTTCTAGAGCAGTGCTTCTTCTAGATTTATTTTACAATGATCGTTCTAGTTTTCCTTTTCAGCATTATATTATATATGTAATTCGGCAGAAACTTCTTTTTCAGTCGATGCATTGGACCACTCCAAAAACTAAGGATCGCATGCTGGAATCCGGCGGATCATCAGGCCCTTCCAGTCTTGGTGCAGGTGGCGTAAGTGCCGCCCAACGGCGGGCATCCGAAGGGGGTGCCAATCTCCATTGGGGTGGACGTGGAAGCGGATCAGCCTGGGGAGCAGACGCACCGAGTGAGGTTGTCAGCAAATTTCGAAATTATGAAATATAAATCCCATTTAATTGAATGTTGAATGTCACTTTTTGTGTATACTTACCTTAGGTAGAGTCCTTCTTTTCCTGTTCAGTGAGGGTTCCTGGTCTTTTGTTCATAGTAAGGTTTGAGGATGATGAATCAGTGGTATATTCTGAAAGCGATTGATTTTGTTGGTTTTATGGATATTCGCCACTTCTGGCGAATGTTATTTCTGGTTTTGGAATATATCTATTGTTGAAATATGAAACAAAACATATGGAGAAGACAAAATATTTTTATCAGCTAAATTTGGAACTCTAAAATTATGTGGAACTTTTTTGAAGAAACTTTTTGGCTCTATCATTATCTATCAGATATGAAGCAAAACATATGTAGAAGGCAAAATATTTTTATCAGATAAATTTGGAACTCTAATATTATATGAAAGTTACCCCTGAAAATTTGCACCTCTTCAATTCGTATGGAACTATTATTAATTATTACAAATTCTATGCGGATATGAAAAAGGCAGTCTACTCTAGTTCTGTGAGGCTAAATGAAAATCAGAATCACTTTGAAAGCATTTTCTCATAGCAAATAGTTGATTCTTTTGCACATGAATATATCTTCATTCACAATTAGTTTCTTCTTTATTTTAATAAACACTGAACTGGTTTCTGAAGATGTGAGATTCATAGGCCAATATTGAGTGTGTTTGATGTGCTGCAGCCTCATTAATTAAAGTCTGTTGATGAGTTAGTGACTTTGAAACAATATGAAAGTATGGAATATTTCAACATTTCTGGTTGACAATATTTCAGTGATACTCCAGGAACCCTTAATGTCGATATGTATGTGAAAAAGTAGAGAAACCCTTACTCCCCCTTTGTTACTCCATGACCAATATCTTGTAGATTATGTTGTAGATGAACTGGATTTTCTGATTCTTAGATGATTTTGCGTTGTGACCAAACAATATTTTATATGTTGTGGAAAATTTTCTAGCAGTTATAGAAGATATGTGAATTCAACAATATTTGCCTTTGGTCTATTCATTATTTTAAATTTCCACATATTCAACAACTGGAAAATATTTCACGACTACTTGTAAAGTATGTGATATTAGTTGTTTGATTTTATGGTTGATCTAAATTTGTTGAATCTTATGATTGATGTACATTTTGTCTCCTATTTATTTTATACCATTACAATTGTACAAATAATTTTGCCTCTAGGGACCTATTTTTGTAAGTGTTTTATGTGATTTTCTCGAAACTCTTTATATCGGAGCATGCATGAAAATGCTCCTTTCTGCAATTAATTTTTGATATTGAAAAGGAAAGGAGAATATAAGTCTTGTTCGGTTGAACTAGAACCGTCCAAAGAAGTAAAATTTTCAAAAGTATTGGACGTGTAGATATTTTGAACTGTCAGTTTAGAACTAGTTCAGAATCGATGATAAATAACATGAACATCATTATCACTGTTGTACAAATATACCGTGAACGAGTTCAAAATGAATTTAATCGGGAGCATTTATAAACTTTTCTAATCCTAGCTATAAAAGTAATGTTCAGAGCAAAAATTCAGTTTCATGTTTAATTTAATACACTGTGTTCATTTGAATCTTAAAAATTATACTAAAATGATTGTCATATCAGAGTCGACAATATTCAACAATATTGAAATATAAAATGGTATTTTTTGACTAAACAAAATGTCCGATGGAAATTCGCTCATAAAATAAGAATCAAAATAATATACAATAATCGTTCCATTGATTAATTGCATCGTGTCTGTTCACTTTTGTATTCAACTAGTAGGTTTACTTTTGAGTGTGAAGAAGAATTTCTTGGCAACTTTTGGATGATAAAATCTAAAATTCGGACTGAAATTATGTAACTGAAAACCATGAAAGATTTCAAAGCTACTATTCGACAAAAACACAAAAATATACTTTCAACATGTACTTAACAATCACGAAAAAATAAATACAGAACGCATTATCCCAAGGAAACTTAAAATCGAATGAAATTTTCAAACTTTGGGACAACTTTATAACAGCAGATGGATACCGATGAAATATTGACAGGAAATCTAAAATAGAAATATTCAAATGAATAAAGAAACAAATAAGGCACGCCAAATAAAGCCGTACTTCACGAAGTATGGTTATACTAGTTGTAGTTCGCGGCTTCGCCCGCGTAAAATTTAGTTTTTGACATTGAGTGACAGGCCATTTTACACGAATAGTAAAGAAATTTCAGGTTTCCAACTTCAAAACTGACGAAATTCAATAAAATCTTCAAACCCCTATTTTTCCACCTTGAGGGTGGATATTCCCAATTCCTTTTCTTAATGATTATTGACGGTATACAAAGAACCTACCTGCATATGTCAATAGCTTCGGTTGTACGTTAATATAAGAGTGTCAGTCAATCAAGAGGTACCCACTTATATAATATTGAATAGCATTAGCAAAAAAAATCTGAAAGGATTAGAATGAGTTACATTGGTAATCCTACTAATCCTACTAATATTATAAATGCATAAAGTTTGTGAGGATGGATGAATGAAATGTATGTATTTACGTTTTTTCTTTTTCATGCCCAAACACCTCAATGGATTCAAATGTAAGTTGGTACATGAATTGATCATGACCTGGAATAACACATGAGGTAGTTTTCCACGGTAACGTGGGTAAAATAACGGGAAACAGCTAGTATTGTATAAGTGTGCATGTATTGATTGACTGATACTCTTATATTAACGTACAGCCGAAGCTACTAACCTAGAATTTTGAAATATGCAGGTAGATTCTTCGTATATCGTCAATAAGCTACAAGAAAGGAAAACAAGAGTTTTCATCACCAAAGGAATAAATAGGGGTTCAAAGATTGCTGAATTTTTGAAATTTTGTATTGATAAAACAATATAGTAAGTATTTGTTTGAAATGGATTATCACGAAACCTAATGTGACAAACCGAATTCTACGCGGGCGAAACCGCTGGCGAAACCACGGGCGAAACCGCGGGCAACAACTAGTAATTCATATTTTTATTTTGATAATGCAGTGCGTAAAAAAATATGCCGATTGCACTAAGTAATGAATAGTTTCTAGAATCGATTCATGTTACCTAGAAAGAAATTCGCAAAACTAACACCATCGTCAACGACATCTGCCCTCACGCGCCTGCCCGCGTTCGGGTCGCATTCTCGGCGAAGGCGCTTCATTGCTTAGCCGCCCCTCTACCCACCGCGCATCTTCCCCCATCGTCTTAGAGTATACGCGACGTGTAATGGCTTATTGCGTTGCGTCAAATTAATCTTATGGTGATAACTTTCAAACGATTCGTTCAAATTGCTTAGTGTAAAAGACAAGGTTTATCTATAATAACAAAACGGCAATTGTATGACTTGATAGTGTGTCGTAGTGTGATTTTGCTTTCTTTGCAGAAGGCTGCAGACTTTAACTTTCCAAATTATTATTGTCGGACACATTTTTTTATTAGAAAAAATTATTTATTGAGTAGAACACAGGTTATATATAGTGTAGTAAACACAACTGTATATACTGTACTCAGTTTGACGCCAAACCAGTGGTAAGAGAATCACATAATTGCTTGCGCATGGCGACTCGTCGCCATGACATGCGTCACCACGCCAGCAATCGGATTTAAGTGTGGCTATACACGTTGCACATCAAAAATATTCAATGATTATCAAACTACCGAAACTTCCAGGTATTTAGGAAATAATTCAAGTTAAATTCTTTATATGATCACTGACGATCCAAGTAAATTTTCAATATTGAGGGTAGCTTAATCCGGACATGTTTGAAAATTCTATGAACATATTCTGATATGTAAACAGTTTTCCAATATCACTATACTAATAAAGAAGATACAGCCAAAAACACCGCGCATCGTCCCCCGTCGTCTTAGAGTATACGCGACGCGTAATGGCTTACTGCGTTGCGTCAAATTAATCTTATCGTGATAACTTTAAAACGATTTGTCCATATTGCTTAGTGTAAAAGACAAAGTTTATCTTTAATAACAAAACGGCAATTGTATCAATTTTTATAAGAATTTTGACAGATATTTTAAAATGTACCTACATTGAGAAAAAGTATCCAATTTAATAGTATTTATGGCTCAGTATTTTGCATATAGTTGCTACCACATATAAGGTAGATATATGCTATCACCGACTTTTATTTAGAACTATTTAAGATAAACAATCTTACGGTACCTTATCTGCATGTAACTCAGGGAGCAAGAATTTTTCCGACTTACTTAATACTTATCGTTATATTATTAACAAAATTACACAAAACCTTTGGAAATTTTAGCCTATATGTTAGTTTGATATATAAGCTGTATGTATGTATAGTTTCATCTGAATTCGTCCAGTCGTTAAGGCGTAGAAGAGCCACAAACATACATACATATATCCTCACAAACTTTCACATTTGTATTAGTATAGATAGATTATTCAGTGGGGTCCAGAACAAATCTTTAAAATGAATATGTTTTAAAAAATCTGTTTTAAAATCTGTTTTTCCGTTAACCAGCTGTCGCACCCCTCAGACAACCCTCAGAAGTCGAAACTTGTGTGAGCTAAGGATTAACGAGGTCTTACCTTTTAACGTGTGAATGAATGCAAAATATGAGTGATCAACTGAAAATTAAAGGAAGTCATATGCACAGAAAGTTCACATATCTTTATCATTTGTTTCTTGCAGATTCCGACTTTGAACTAAACATTTCGACCTCAATCTGAAAATCACGACTTAAATACCAAAATTTCGAGATAAATCCGAAATTTCGAGTTTAAAGTCGAAATTTCAAGAATACATTCAAAATTTGGAGATTGATTACGTAATTCCGGATTTGAATTTATAATGAACTTTAATGCACTAAGCTTTCCATCTTTTCGAAATTATCAGATATTGAAAAAATTGTACCAAAATATATGGATTGTCTTATCAAAAACCGTTCACCACCTAATCTTTGTGTAAATTTTGAGTCTTAGGTTGAACTTCAGAGACTAAATTCGAAATTTCGAGATTAAGGTCTTAGTTTCGAATTCGAGTTTATAATTGAATGATTGAAAAAATACTCATTTTATTGCACTTTATGAATAAACACCTATGCTTTCATCTTTCCGAAACTATCAAATATTATAAAAGTGTGTAAATATATACTGGGTGTTTAATCGAGAACAGCTGACTTCCTAATCCTTTGTGAATATACTTTGTTGCCAAAAACAGCGAGACACTTTTGAGTTATAATCAAGGAAGTTATAATGTGGTACAAAGTACAACTTATTATCTATATCCATTTCTCTACCCGAAGCATGTCGAAATTTTGAGTTTATTGTCGAAATTCTAGATTGAAATCGTAATTCTGAGTTTCAAAGGCGGAATTTCCAAAAAACAAATGACAAAAATATGTGGTGTTTCTAATACGTTACGAATTTTTAAAAAAATTTGAATATTAAGGTATTGTACAAAAAATCGGAATGGCCATAGAAATAATGAACTAGACACGACAGTAAAAAGTAACTGCATGATCTGCATCACCTGTTCATTTTATTGACAAAAAAAAGGATTACCTACCCTAAGGGACTTCTTTATATATCATGTCAATGACAGAAGAATTTGGTCAGTTATAAAAATGAAGTCATTATCATTTCATGCACTTCCGGTGAGATATCCTGGCACGGGCTAAGAATCAAACCCTGATAGGTAAGACTTGGTTAATCCCTAGCTTGCACTAGTTCAAAGTTTCTCGTTAGTATGAGAACAGCTGGCACGGAAAAACTCATTTTGAACAGTAGACTAGATATTTATCTTGACAAAAATGCAAGCAGAGTATATCCTTTTATATTAACTTCACCTATATGTATGTATGTATGTTTATTTGTTTGCTTGCAACTCACAAGCTCGGGATCTGTATTTGACAGAATTATTGACATTTTTCCTTGATCTATTCGTGGGTAGATGGCGCTGTATGTAACATCGTCGATATTATTCGAACTCACTTTACATGTATTTCTTCATTTAAAAAAAAATTTTTTGTATTGAAACACGCGCCTGCGGCCTTATTTGTAACCCTCCTTTGCGCGCCTGCTGCTTTGGACTTGGTATCTGATTTTCAAGCTCCCTCTGCGGAATCGAAAAATATCAACGGTCATTTTTCTAAACAATATACGGCTAATTGATCCCAAAGTTTAGATAAAATTAATATAGTTTAAAAAGACTAAAAAACAGGCTTTCATAGCATACGAAACTAAAAAAAATTTAAAATAAATATAGTTTAAAAAACTGAAAAACACGCTTTTGAAGAACATCGAACTAAAAAGTTTAAAATAATTGGAACAATAACGAACGAAAAATACTAGTATTATTGTTAAAAAAGCGAGGGTTCTTAGTGCCATATTTTTTATATATCGAGTGCCCGTCGCTTTTTTCACAATAATACTAGTATCTTTCGTTCGTTATTGTTTTGAGCTTATTTTAAAAAAATATTTATAACTTTTTAGTTCGATATTCTTCAAAAGCGTGTTTTTTAGTTTTTTAAACTATATTTATTTCAGTTACCATTTAAAGCTTTATCATTATTATTTTATATAGAAATATTTTATTACTCAATCATGTATAGGAAGTTGCCTGCTGTATGTATAATGAACGGAAAGACATTTGAGATGAGATAAAAATTGATCGATACCAATTTAGATACTTTCAAAATTATTCCATATGAGATGTTTCATCAAAGTGTCAAATATTCAAACGAATACAGTGTAGAACTATATATGCATGATAATTATTGTCATTTCTTCATCAGGGTAACCACAATCGAGTGATCATATCCCTTTACACAAATGTATTTTGATAAATGTTTAATATATTGATATGAACTATTATATAATATATATGTGAATGTTTGAAAACAATAAAATCATCGTATGCACCTAAACATTTATTATTTATTCATTTCAAATAATTTTGTTGATGTTTTTCAATTATTATATTTACCTGACATGAGGACACATTGTAAAATTAATTTGAGATAAGTAGATAATGCAAATTGTAGAATTAATTTAAAACACTCAGGACACAGGTACCTAGAACAGATATTTATGGTATAAATAAGGATAGCTTTGCAAGTATGATTAGTTTGATCTTCCTCTTGAAGATGATCACTTGGTGATCGAAACACGTGTCGAGGTGTTAAAATAACCATTTGGTGTTGGGAAAAAACTCCACTAATATTCATAACTACACCAAAGGTTCCAAACAGTGCATCACACGTACAATACGGGTTAATAAATAAGAATCCTCAAATAGTAGGGCCTGTGAACATCTACTATTCAACATCTTCCTCAATAATCTGTCGAAAATTACGATGAGGAGAAAACCTGCATTACCTTGCTGATGATATTGTAATATTTATTATCATGCTCCAAACTCGAAAAAAATTGAGAAAATTCTTCATGAAGATTTACGTAACATGAAAACTTGGTTTGATAAAGATTTATTAACCAAAAATTTTGATAAAACATATCTGCCCTCATCAGTTATCAAAATCTACTACCGAATTTGGGTCCAATAAAAATCATAAGTGAGCCTGAAATTTGTGAAACGTGGTCTATCAAATATTCGGGTGGATCATCATAAAAAATTACGATACCTATGATACTTACATAACTATTTCCAATACAATTCCTTATATAAAAAATAAAAAAATTGATATAGTCAATTATTTTGAGTTCAAAATCTCGGTTAATATTTAGAAATAGAGAAATAAGTTTCATCATATGACACATGATTCAAAACTGATTCAACGTGAAATAACATTAAGGAACATAAAAGAGTACTGGAAAAACACACCCGGGAACACATACCTACGGGAAAACCTTTATAAAAGGACAGACCGAGAAGAGAATCAAAGAACTGTAAGTTACGTATGCGATATACGAAAATACTTTTTTAAAAAGACTTTATTTTGTACAAATACAACGTTACAGTTCAGGCAAAGTAACAAGAATGAATAAT
>WOGJ01008639.1:0-10186 GCA_015342185.1 Leptinotarsa juncta | reverse complement strand
TATATTAGATTAGACAATGTAAGTCCGAACTGATGAAATACAGGGTATTTATATCTGTAATGAAACCAAATATCACTGTTTTAATAATAATTTAATGTATATATGTACCTATATTTCATTATCTATTTAAATGTTAGTTAACATATGATACTGAAATCTTCATATGTAATGTTCACTATCTGGCTTCATAATAGTTTAAATCTCAAATTGTTTAAATTTAAAATTTTTCACATACATTTTTTTATATTTCATTGTGCTAGTGTCATTATTACACTCATAGATATGTATATTAAGTATCCTATTTCAATAAAGTTTATTATTATATTATTAAAAATTAAAGAACAAATTCATCTTCTTGCTGTTCATGAAGTCTTTCATCAATACCCAATACTTTACTGGAATATAGGAATTCTAGACTAGACAGGATTTATTTAACGAAAATATTTTTCTCAACCAACATCATTGTAGCACTTTTTATGTTTTCATGGAGGCAACCAAATTTCCTCCATCAGGAGGTGATCTGAATCAATTTTTCAACACTCATCTAGTCAATTTACATCATCAAGTACCAGTCAGTAGAAAACGTTTCTCTAATTTTAGGAAAGGGATTTATGAAAGGTTGAAAATAATATGTTTGTAATATTAGTCACAGTTCTCATGCCACTTCAAGCTACTTCCAGACTTTCCAAAACATCCAGGATCCAAAATAAGATGCTATTCCACATCGTTTCAAGTGCTAGTATAGTCTATGCATTCCCAATCGGAACGGCAATAAAAATAAGAGTACAGTCACAAACATTTCTTGCCTGTGGCCCCTAGTTGCCCAGATAATTATTAAACGTGCTATCAAATGTAGTGGAGGAGTAAAGGCTCGGCTAGCTGGACTGGCTGAATACCAATTTTTTGTCCGTTTCACAATATTTCTTTATTAGTGCCATGTGTTCGTGGGGTTAGATGAGGTTGTGAGTGGTTTTGCAAACCGATTTTTGAAATTTTTTTCTAGAGATCAATTATCCTAACACTAAACTGATATTTTTGCACTCGACGCGCGTTTCGCTAACAAAGTTAGCATCTTCAGGAGGAACAAATTGATACTGCTTGTTTATATAACAATATTATTTTCATTTTATTTTATTTATATTTTACATACTTGTATGTATTTTGCGTTAATTTCATTTCTATATTTGTATATTTTACTTCGTCAACAAAACAAGAGTTTTTTCGACAAAGTATATTTTGATTTGATTTCAACCATCTTGACATAGTGGTCTGCATAGAGTTTGCTGAGTTCGAAGAGAAAATCTCGATATTTTATCCCCGTTTTTGCTCCTCTTTTCTAACGATATTCGTCTCGCCAGGAGCCGAAAACTCTACTCTCCATGACAAATATCGCTTTGCTATGGTGGTCGAGAAGAACTACATCAGGCTTATTAGCTTGTATGAGCCTGAGGGTGGGGAACGAAAAGTTCCAAAAAATTTGGCACTTTTCGTTCCCCACAACAGAATCAATATAAGTCTCATCAATACCGTAAGAGTGCCGTGGATGGTAATATAGCACTCTAAGAGCCGCGATATGTCAATGGATATATGCCAAGACCGTATATGCTGGACATGCTGATAGCAAGTGCATTAGGGTCTTGGGCGCCTCGCGGCAGGGCCTGCTTTAACATGAGTTAAGGGCAAGGTAATTTGGTTTATTCCTCTGAAAGTGTTGAAATTTGCGAATTATGTAAAAACATAATCGAATACCCCTTAAACTTATATGGAGGAAAAATATTAAAAGATTTGAATAATCCAAAAATTTCGCATCAAACTCTCAAAAATTTGAAGGTGTTGATATTTTCTTCAATTTGCTATTTCCCGAAGACAAACTACAAATTAGAATTAATAAGAGCTATTTCTGAAAAACATACAAGGTGTATCAACAATAGGTGCGTGGACGATAGATGTTTTTCTATCAAAGATACAAAAGAAAGGTTTCCGAAAAAAATTGTAGAGATTAATGAACGCTATTTCATGTTTTGTTAAACAGAATATTCCAGATATTTCCATCGGATTGAATTTCTTAGGCGGAGTGCTTCTCCAAAATATAGAGTTGTTTTAGTTTATACACGGTGGTTAGAAGTTATAGTGAAATTTATGTCAAAAACGGGTTCAGTTAACACCAAATATCTCCAACTTGATCAAATGAAATAAGAAAATTTTTCAACCAAATATCCTCGAGGAAAGTGTATTTTCATTTCGTCTCCTTAAGTTTACCGAACGATATTTTTTCTATAAAGGGGTAAACAAAACTCAGGAACACTTTATTCTCATTTTTCAAATGAAACATCCTGTACAAAAGGCCATCCCCACACACTATGAGCTTTCAGAAAATCTAGGGAATGATTGCTTTATTGCCATCGGAAATGTATCTAATTCCTGTGGAAAGTATGTTACGTGTGTTTAAAATTTTTTTTTCCGTTAACCACCCTACGTTCCGTTAACCCTACAAACGACAACCCTCAGGAGTCGAAACTTGTGCGAGCTAAGAACTAACAAGGTATTACCTTTTAACATGTAATTCCTATATCAAGTGAAAATCGTGCGTTCAGCCTGGGGCTTGAACCATCGACTCACACATCGGCCGATTGACTGAGTGAATAAAGCACCCACCTCGAATCGCCTGGCTAGCGATTATGAATGATTTTGTTATATAACTCTACGTACAGCGTAGGTACGAAGATATCCCGAAAAGAGTTGATTATGAGAGCAATTGTTGGAATAATATATTCAGGGAAGTAGATTTTCACAACAAGTGAAGTACAGCAAGCGCCAAAAGTGATGGCGAGCCCGCCCTCATGCGCACAAACTCATTTTCAATGTAACCCCCACTACAGCTCTTGCAAGATATACAAATGCTCCTCCAATACTGTTGGCGTTTGTCATTGTCTGAATAATTTGTGTTGTTTCTGAAAAATTCATCGCCGAACAACAGTCAGGCACGTGAAATAATTTTTGTAATATTTAACTATCTTCAAAGTGTTAAATGTGAGTCGGATACGTTATCAAATGTGAAAAATAAAACACTTCTCCCTACAGATAACATTAAAAAATAACTATTTCAACACAAATCTTTATTTTGTATTAGGTATTTCAATAAGAACCATACAAACAGTGGTTAAAAAAGGAGAACATATAATTTTGCAAATAACGGAGAAGTAAAATTTTCCACCCCAAGAAATAAGCGGCCTAGAAGAGCACCAGTAACTGATATTTCCGAGTATGAGTATTCTAATATTGAACGGATTATTTACGACTTTCATAAGATGAAAGGGTGTCATATCTCTGAAAATTATAGAACAATTGTAATAGAGAAAATGGACATTCATTGAGGTTCAAGTATGTACAAAAAATCTATTATTTTAGTAGCCAACAGAGACCGATTATGATTCTTGATGAAATATACCTCCATAGTGGACTTAATTCTTCCAAGAAATGGACAAATAAATCAACCAACAGGTTATTTCAAAATATTGCGTAAGGACCAAGACTTGCTATTATCCATGCAGGAGATGACATAGCCTTTATACCTAATTGTCGGTTTATATTTAAATCTGTCACAATATCAGGGGATTATCATTTAAAAATTAATTCTGAGAATTATGGTAAATGGTTACAAGAAAAGTGATTCCCAAATTTATCTGTGAATTTGGTAGTCGTGACCGATAATATCCCATATCAGAATATTCAAATTAGTCCGGCTCCTAACACAAATTCTAGGAAGGCTGACATGGTGAAGTGGCTGCATGAAAAAAGAATTACCTATATTCACCCCTAACATGCTCAAACCCGAATTATACGAGTTGATCAAGGTTAATGAAAAGCATCATATTAGATACACATTTGATGAGGTTTTGCTTGAGCACGGACATAACGTTTTGCGACTTCCACCCTACCATCCGGATTCAAATTCCATTGAACTCATTTGGGTTACTGTCAAAAATAACGTGGCCAAAGAATGTTATTTTCAAGTTGGAAGATGTGAGAAAACTGGCGGAGCACGAGTTTGATCAAATTACTTCCGAGTAATGGCAAAACCGTTGCCGACATGTAGTAGATATAGAGTGAAAATATTGGAAAAATGAAACATTCACAAACGTTCAAACGAAAGTGAATGCAGTAGTTATAAATTTAAATGACGATAGCAGCAAAAACAGCAGTGAAGCAGTGAAAATTTTGTATTCAGATAGTGACTAATTGAAGTGTATTTTTGGATAAGTGTATCATTACATAACATTTTAATGAACTGTACTAGTAAATAAAATTAGAAGAGAAATTACATAGAAGTCGTACCCTAATTAAAACTAATTATAAGTACGACACTGGCCGGCAAGGGGCTTATCGTAATTCAATAATAATTTAGTTGGAAGAGTCTATATCTGCGCTGTATGCGGAGAAATTGGAAGAGTCCAACCTGCTAGTCTAAATTGGTAGCAAATTGCCAAAAATGACTCTTCTCGATAGGAAGACTTAATAGATTGTCTCTGGTCTGGATTCCTGGCTATTCTGGACTGAAAGGCTATGAGGCTGCTGACTTCCTTTCAAAGGAGGGGGCTGCAAGCAGCTTCATCGGACCAGAACCTGTCATTGGAATCGCTTTATGATTGATAGAAGACCTGGATGGCAAGAAGATTTATGGACTTCTGGCAGAATCTTCCAGGATTGGCTCAGAGATCGGTAGAGCCGTACTCTGAAAGACCACTCACCATACAAACTAATCGGCTTCGTTAAGAAACTGGGTTTATTCGGTCGAGAGGGAATAGGAATGAGCCATAGTACACCCTTGCGGGTGCGGTGGAGGGTCGATCGATCGGTATTAGCCGTGACGTGTACTGTATATGATTTTGTAATTGAATGCTGTGCAACCGACGGATACCATGTGTGGATATCATGTGTTACTGTTACTTAAAAAATATTTGCTGTTATTTTTTATATTTGATGTTGATGATTATTCCATACACTACTCAAAGGTACTCAAATGTTTGCGAAATTTATTAAATATGTATATCCCTTATTAACAATAATTTCTAAAATGAAACTGCCGAAGCTACATAACTAATCATATGGAAATATTTCCAGGTGAATATTCTTTAATTTCACAAATCAGATCAATAAGATATGGGGAATTTTAACCAAATATATTTCCCTGTTTCATCATTAGAGTTAATATTAATTATGTCGTATGAATTTCCGTTTCCATACTATAACTCCCACAATTCACATAAACAAGCGAACTTGAGTATTTACAATAGATATTTTGATTGTTCATTTTTCTGACCTTTTTCGTATGTATAAGCATAAATTATTATTATACTTCTGGTTTCCTTATGAACACTTTAGTTTGCTCCTAAATTTGCTGGACATATTTCTTTAATCATTACTACGAATTCACTTGAATAGCGCCAGTCTTAGCGAATTTTCAAGGACATCACGATTTATTTTAACATCAATTTGGCTCGAGGAGTATGTCTGCGGTCACTTATATAATCTCTTCCAATATAAGATTGCATATAAATCGCAACTTAGAATTTTACCATCGACGGAAGTAGATTCTTCGTGAACGTATGGGAATATTCGTGGATTATCTGTTTGTGATTAATGCCGTAGATTCCTGAGTGGTGTGATGACTGCTAGCTAGGACCTTGCGAACTATTTTTTAGATTTCAGTACATTATCTACATCATTAATTTTTTTTTTCAATAAAACTGGATTTACAATGAATTTATTAAGTTGTATTTTTATCGAAACTGAATTTGTTTACCAAATATCAGATTGATCTGTCAACAGGAAAGAGGTCAAAAGTCACTTACTAAATTTGATCAAAGCTAAATAAAACCGTTTAATAAAAACGGCAAATTTAAAAATTTCTATTCATCAGAAGTGGTTTTACGATCGAGCTACAAATAGCGATGTTTATTATATGTTTTTATGTACAATTTATTATCAAATAAGTTTTCAGATATACACTTTTCTGCTTAACTTATTGCTACAGAATTCTACATCCAATGTATAATGTAATAAATCAATTTTGTGGAAATCATCAAAATTGGTCTCTAATTCAGATGAGTTAATTATTCAATAAGTAGAGTAAGAAGGCTACCCAGATTCAAAAATAAATTGAAATAAAGTGGTCCCAGATGCAAGCAAGCCATGTGAAACTTGTGAACTCGCTCTTCCCTTGGCCGAGAAACAAACAGGTGTACTTGTAAACTGAGATTCTCCTGTTTAATGCCTCCTCTCTCTCTCCCAGACGACCCGTTCCTTTTAGCAAGCAGTCAATTTCAATCTCATTGGAGGTTGTTACATCATTAGTGTTTATCGAATATATGAGATCCTGCCTTATTTATTAATTTCTCAAACCTCATTACACAAAAAACCTTGATTTTTAGCCTTTAGGAAAGAAAGGTATTTGCATCATACTTTCATCTTTATACGAGAATTGAGGAAATTTTCCAAAGAAATGAAGAAAGCACTTTCAAGCTAAACTTTTTACAAAGAGTGCAGATTAAGCAAAGAAGTAACTTTCAGGCAGAAAACTGGAAGAAGAAGCCCTCACGGAACAACTATTTTCGAAATAACTACTTTCATATGATCATTGAATTATACAAAAAACATTTTTTCCTATTCATTTTGTACTGTATGTTTAATTCAATGTTTATATATATATATTTTCCAGAGGGTTCTTTTTTTCAGTTTTATGTCTTCCAGTTTAGTTACTTCATTATATGATACACACATCTTTGTGAAGAGATCATTTTGAAATCAATTGTGTTCTTCCTTTCTATGGAAGATTCCCATAATTTTCGTTTGAAGATGGAGAAGTAGAGAGGCAAACACTTTCTTTCTGATAAATTAATCTGCCTGAAAATATACAGTCCCTTTCAATATGGAAACGTGATATTGCAACATGAGCTATCATAGGTAGTCTAAATTAATAAACCGGACATGAAAAATATCACAAGAAATACCTTTGAAATAAATTATAAAAGCCTCCAAACAATGTTCCGGGTAATAGTTCAAAACAAATCTCAGATAATTACAATATGCTGTTTATTGATTTCAACATAGTTTTGATTGGTGAAGTTTTAAGAGTAACTGCCCTTATTATATAGATAAGTCTAGATATGCATTATATTTTTTATATATAGATGTCTCAGTAAGCGTTTTTTCAAAAGTATAACATTCTACAAGAGTCAGATCATCGCAGTACTTAAGCTTTGTTTTGGATGGTCTGGAAGGAAGCTTTTTTTCAATCAACCAGAGGAAATTGAATCTAGAGCAGCTTGAAGACATAACTATTATTGCTCACTTTCAATTCTTCCCTTAAATTTCAAGTCATTCGCAAAGAGCATGCGTCAGATCATGTGTTATTAGTGAAGATTACAAAAATTAAATTAGCCCTAAATTGGACCCCTGGAAAACTCCAGAGTTAGCTTGGTATTTGATTAATGAATTTCAGGTTCTATCTTAATGAAAATTTTTATTGATTATTTTGTGTACGTACATATATTATAGCTACTTTTGTATGACTAAATAATCATCATCATTTTTAAGCCACGTTTCAATAATAAAAGAATATTACGTGTTTGTTGGTAAGATTTTTATAATATTGTCAACAATACATGTCTACGTTTGTCCGACGAGAGAGGAGGAGCCTGCTTTCCGCTGACGTATGCGTGAGAGAAAGGTAAACCAGACAAACTAGCGCCGTTACGCGTTAGGTAACGAAGCGGTTTACCCTCCCATGAGAAATTATCACTTCAAAAATTTGAGAATGTTCTTCACCATATTCGTGTAGTTTTTTTTTCAGTAATTCATTATGACTGACCTTGTCAAATAAGCCGATGTAAATAAAATCAACCTGAGATTTGCCCACATGTATCTGTGAACATCGTATGAAAAGACGGGTCTGTAATTATCAGAAATTTTACCGGATTCATTAATTGGTTACACTGCCAAAAACATAACAATCTGCACTAACAGCAGACAAGCCCTATTAGCCTTGAACAGACAACGTGTAACCTCAGGGCTAGTACTAGAGTGCCACCAAGATTTGGCCAAAACCTCGGTAGATAATAACATTATCCTGGGGTGAGGTAAAGTACACGACAGGAGTAAAGGTAACCGCATTGCCGACTCTTTAGCCAAGGAAGCGGTTGGACTAAGAATTTTAGGACCCACTGGCACCCACGGCCTGATGACTTCGACAATTGCGGAACTAGTCAAATGTTACACCCATACTCAATCCTCAAAGAGATGGGATGAAATCAAAGGGTGTAATCTTGCCAGGATCACCTTGGGCGACCCTGGGAAGCTGGCGCCGAAGAAATATCTGGCGATGACCAGGAACAATCTACGCCTTACAGTAGGATTTCTGACTGGTCACTGTCAACTAAGGAAACACCTCCATAATATGGGGCTAGTGGACACACCTCTATGCAGAGTGTGTAAACAGGAATATGAGACTGTGAGGCATGTCCTATGCGAGTGCCCGGAGTTATCGTGTGTTTCGACCTACACCTTCCGATATAAAGGAGATGTCTCCCTGGAAAGGATAGGATGGTCGATGACCTAGGAGGACAACTCCTCGGGAGGATGTACACTGGGTCGGTCACGAGTGGCCTAAGTGCTATCGGCTTACACTCACCCTCCCTACTCTACAGATACAGAGAATTGGTTACACTACTGCCACTTTCCAAATATAAACCTGAAAGTTAGAAGGATTGATTATTTCGAAAAATATTAAAAAAAGTATTCATTTGAGGAACTTCCAATCACTATTATTCGAACCCTGTTTCAATAAATCAACGTTTAGCTTTTGTCGGGAAAATCCAACAATACATGAAATTTTAGGAAACTCATTCAATCGAAGTTATCTTTTTATTTACGATTGCTATCAGTATTGAAGCACATTATATTCCCCGTTTCATCTGAAAATTCGATTAATCACTCACATATATTATGAATATAAATAGGTAGGATGAAGGGCAACTTCAAGGTGAAGGTTCAGTGAATTTTAATGTGAATAATGAAGAATCAGTAATACTAAATCAAATAGAGAAGTGGAAAAATATAATATCGTATTTGAAAAGTTTGTGTTTAAATATCATTCGAGATTTTTCCGAAATTTAGTGAAAAATATGATGAATGTCTATGAATTGAATACTATTTCCAAATTTATTCTAGGTATTTTCATCTTTATCATTTGTTTGTTCTTGTGTCTGTTTTATCATCTATCTACTTCTCTTTAGATGGCTTCCTGTGGTGGGAGAGGTAACAAGAGAACGACGTTTGAATTTCTTAGGAGGTTCCGTGTTATTTGCCACATTTTCATCCAATGATTCATCATAGTCACTGATTACTCATATCATATCCTGTTAATATCAAATACGACATGTTTTGATCGCATAATTGTACCACATCTTTGAACACTGCTTTTGTAACACTCTGCTTATTCATTTGATTAATCTACCATGAACTTCATCACAAGCGTTCATTAGAACTTCAATAATTAGCACTGCTGGAACTTACATTAATGCATATTTATAATAAAGCGATGATTGTGATATGAAATTTCCTTGTGTGGCAAGAGGAATGGGAAAATGTGTTTAAAAATCATGTTGGTGCATATTATCCAACGGACAACTCATGGTTTTCAGAAGAGTTGAGAGACCTGAAGGAAGGCAAGGATTTTAGTTTTTAACGTGCCATCTTAAGCATAGCAGAGAATACTTGTGAAGCACTGTTTGGAACTTTTGAAGTAGTAATGAACTTTGCTGGAGTTTTATTACAACACCAAACCGTTATTTTGAACACATCGACACGTGTTTCGATCACCAAGTGATCATCTTCAAGAGGAAGATTAATGTACCCATTAGATGAGACTGTATTTCAAGCGGAAATTTACGCTATGGATTGTGTGCGGATAGATTGGAAGAATCCAACCTCATACACAAGTTATTAAAAATATTCTCGGACAGTCAAGCGGCGTTGTAAGCTCTTGGCTCGTACCAAGCAACGTCTAAATTGGTGGTAAATTGTCAAAAATGACTATCCTTAATAGAAGCACTTGACAGATTGTCTCTGGTATGGATTCCTGGCCATACTGGCCTCTGGAAGGCAATGAGGCGACTGGCTTCCTTGC
>WOGJ01008508.1:0-10816 GCA_015342185.1 Leptinotarsa juncta | reverse complement strand
AAGCATTGTCTATCACTGAGTACTCTTTGGTGGTAAATAAGGAATAAGCATCTCCTGTAGCCACTTTATATAATTCGTTAAGTTCATTTCGTTATTATAATCACCTGACTTTGTATTTGATCTAAATTTCAAATAAGCATTTTTCACAAAACCATTTTCACTGCCCGCATTCACTAGTATGAGTCTTTGCCCTTTTGATACTGGTTTATATAAACCTTCACTAGTGTTGTCATTCCAGATTTTTGAGTGAGTATGCGAGGAATGAATATAGGTTTCGTCCATGAAAATTATGGGTCGCTTTCCTTCTCAAGCTTTCGTAGCAACCAACATAGTTATTTTCGGATTCAAATTTATGATGTATGCGCTCCGAAAAGTTAATTATATAATTAATAATAATTTTATAATTAATAATAATAATAATTATAATTAATAATAAATCTTCGAAGCAATCCTTTATAAAAACCATCTAAGTTAGTTTTACCTGCGGCTTTCTTTTTTTGTATATTTGGTGTCAAAAAAGCAGCGGCTTCTTCATTCTCAATCGATTTCATTTCCTTTGAAATTTTTTGTATACTGCTTAAACTTACGCCAGTTGCCATAGAGGCTCTTTCTTGAACTTTTTTAAAGTTCTTTATAGGTTTATTTTCTGCCGCTTTTTGTTGCATAAAAAAATTACATTGGATATAACTTCCCTCGTTTGACTTGTCAGCACTTTACAATTTGGATTTGATTTAAAATCCATCCTGGTTATGTTACAATAATCAAATTGTACTCTTTACGCTTTATTTCTACTCGGACAGTACACTCGGGTTACTCGCGATGCTCACTTCACAACAGACAACTTCGACTGACTGGGCTGTGGGCGTTTCCACTCCCGTCTTCTGCGCACAGCTAAGGCAGTCTCAAATTAAGATTTTGAAACTGTTTCCTATTCTTTACAAACTGTACTGCGTGTAGTTTCAATTCTGGAAGTGATATCTCGGCATCATTCATTAAAGAAAAGTCATATGAACATATGTCCCAATTCGCCTCGTTTTTCGAATAACAGAGTGTTAAGTTTGTAATGAAAAGGCGGTTTCGCATTAATTGCTTCTTTTAATGTAATCGAATTCAAAATAGTTAACTCAACGGTCTCGCAGAAGGTTACCTGATAGGTATTTATGGTGAAAATCATTGTGACTACCAGTGTTTTTCAAGTAAGATATCAACATCAGATTGAACAATTGTGAGTACAACTTTCTGGTTTCATGTATGGTGCTTAGTTTTCGAGGAAAAGAAAGAAGAGTTATCACCTGCAAGCCTGTAGGATATGAAACAATCAAATGAAATCTGGCAGTGAAGATTTTAATAGCCTCCATAGAAAAGCCACTGCATATCAGCAATTCAAATAGGCAAGAGGTAGGGATACGACTCAACCCAAAAATGCTAGAAATATACTAGAATGTAACTCCCATCGACATCCCACCAGTAACACACCTTTCAACAACGTGAATCAATCAAAATGACCCAGCGCCGTCGCTACCACCATCCTCTGAAATTATAGATACACCGTCTCGCAGTCATCGCACATATCACTGATGATACCTGCCGCAATAGCAGACGAAACATTCTGTACTTCAAGTTCCATTCGCCAAATCCTACCAGCCCGGATTCAGTTCTCTTCAATCAATGAAATAACTAATATAGAACAGAAAAGAGTAGGGGAAACTAATATAATGGCAAAATATTTACGTATAATAAGCATAGAGCATATGTTTTCAATGAATACTTCACTAGGTCAAAAAATTATCGAATGATCCACAATACCTTCGCAGGTCTGTTTTTTTGCTGTCGCCCCGAATGACAACCCTAAGAATTGAAAACTTATGCGAGCTATGGATTAACGAGACCGTTCAACGTGAGAATCCTAACTCCTGAAATATTTGTTAGTGTACCTCAAGGCACCGTTAGGAATTCAAACATATATCACCTAATAATTTTTAATATATTCAATGACATTTGAAAATATCACAAGAATTTCCATTCAACTACCACTTCCTGCTACCCAATGGAAGCAGAATAATAAAATTCATCTGGTCAATTGAAAAGATTTCTGCTCAAAAATATTTCACTAATAAAAATTTGATTCTGTTACTGAATGACTTCAGTACAATCTTTAAAATTATAGATTCTTATGTAATAAATATCTCTTCAGAATGAAGAATTGATGATATGAAAAAAAGAATATAATTAATGAGAATTCAAAATAATTTTTCACCACCAATATGTTATTGACTTCTGTATATTTCGCATTAGTTCTTTTTTTATATCATGTAACAATTCACACCAACTTATTGAATGGTTTCCCATCCATTTTTCAAGGAAAGATTATTCAGGAAATTGACCACAAATTTATAATGTCAATCATGTGAAGCATCAACTAATGGTCAAAAAAATACAACACAAATAAATTTGAAATCCATTGAAAAAAATATTCGCTATATGAATCATATGTCAGATCTATAATTGAACTCGTTCGACTCCAACAAACGTTGCTGAGACTTCGAGATATAATGTTCTTCCTCGCAGTCGACGCACTTAGCACTAATGATATCTGCCGCAGTGTCAGACGAAATGTTTGGTACTCCAGGTGCCATTCGACCACGGTCTACTAGCTCAGATGTTTTTTTCTTCAATGATGACTCTGGCCGTGAAAGCATTATATGAATATTTTCTTCGCAAATTTTCTAGGCAACAATTCATATCAATATTCTCCGAATTCCAATACTGTATTAAACTTTGGCTTTTTATTACCTGATTATTGTTTGCGGTTCAAATATTTTTTTCTGTAATTCAATGTGCACCTTTTAGAAATGAGTTTTCTTTTTATCTTATTCTAGTTAATCATCAAATTATTTTTCTAGGTATCTGACATGGACACGTTGAATCTCTGACATCACGCCATGTGTGAACAAAATGGCGACACATTGATAGAGTTAGAAAAAGAGGGGTGCGAAGTACATCAGAAGAGCGGTATTGTGGAAAATGGAAACATTTGTCAAATAGTCATTGAAGACACATGCGAAGTTCACGAAAATGGAATATTTCAAGGTGTCATCGAGAGTTGAGAAAGAGCTGCTCTGCTGAGACTAATAAATGATGATGTGTTGCCATGAGAAAAGTTTCCAGATGCGGTATTATTTTCACATTCCCACAGTTGAATTTTCTGGTCCGAAGAAATCACCCTCTTGCTATTATTCATTCCTTGAACACTTGAAAAAATGACTGATGAACCATTTCTTTGAAAAAAATCGCTTTATCGACACCCAAGTATACTATTACGATAGAATTTACTGTGTCCCAGAAATTTCAGGAAGCCAACGCACTTCAAGTTATTGATTTTCTTTATTCATATGTTGATAATTCCAAACTACTAGGCACTAGTAGGTATATGTTCTTTCAACCTTATTCAGTGAATTCTTGACAACACAGTACACAGTAAAAATGTTCGTTATTAATGTTCAATGAAATAAGACCATTAAAGAAATGGGATTAACGATTGAAACTATGTTTATTTTGACTTACTTCATTTTGTAACATTTTCAGTGCAAGTAAATCATCAATTAGGATTCAGATTATATTTCATTTTCTGGTGCTTCATGTACAAGTGTGAAATCATCATTTTTCAGAGTCAAAAAATTTCCTCAGGCTATAAAAACTAGATCTCCAACTAGATCTTTTCCTGAATATCAAATGAAAAAGTTATATCGTATTGAATAGAATTCATATTTGTTTTTATGACGTTTTCTAGTATTTCTATCCTTTGCAATATAACTAATCCATTTTTCGTAAGCTTGTATTTAATTTTCACTAGTCACCAAATAATGTGGATATATATTTTATAAACACCTCAACCAAAGTTTCAAAAATTAACTCCATTTACATCAGAGCCTACACAATAAATCTAAGTAAACAATTTCAGTTTTTTTTATATTGTAAGACCTTATATATTGGTGTTAGCAAGCATTTTTTCAGATGTGAATCTGGTTGATCTATAGTGTTTTGGTTGGTTCGAACCATCATCAGAAAGATTATTAATAAATTTGAAAATGTAAAATGAATGAAAATATAAATGAATCTTATGTTAATGAAAGAAATATTCGGATGAGTCAGTCAAGGAAAGTAATAACTAACTCAAACTGTGATTCAGAAGTTTCCGAAGATAGAGCTATATCATATTTGGATTTATTCATATTTATTCATTGAATACAATTCAAACAAGTTCATAAAACGTAATTACATGATTTCGTTAACTGTATTGATCAATTATTCCATTAGATCAGAATTATCCAGTTGAATCGCTAAACAATGCTGTGATTTAAAAATTCCGGATTCTTGCACATTGTCTATAGTTTTCAGGTTGACGAGATGAAATAGAATAGAGAAGTAGGATTTATGTCTTCATACGCCTGATTGATTTGATAAAAACGCGTTGTGAAGAGTGTAACAATTCTAGTGTATAAAGACGGAAATCAAAATAGCTCAAATATACTTAAATTATCCATGTGTCGGTACCAATTTTATATTTACTTCATGCTGACAGTATCGATTTGTTAAATGATTTTCCATTTTCAGATATTTTTGCACGATTTTATTCGAGAAAACATAGAAATTTGAATTGGTTTCCAAATTTTTCCATGCTTTCTCCAGTCCCAATCTTCAAGATCACAGTGTTTGTCGAGCCACGACTGAGCCTGATGATAAACTGTGGAAACTAGCTGCATCTTTTGTTGGAGGAAACGATGATAAATTCGAAGTATTTTTGGTTACAATCTTTGCGAATCGTTTAAATCTCAGGCTGTCCAGAGAATCATTTCTATTTCCAACATATAAAGAGTCAGTAAAACGTACGCCACCGACAATGAACAAAGATGATTGGATTCCCCACCAAGAGATAATGCTGTTTCGCTAGCTAACTCAGGATAGTTCTGTAAAATTTCAATAAATTTAAGTTTTTATGATATTAGCTGATGAGATTGTATTGCGTCCTGAAAAAAAGCATGGAGATACAGCCAATTCTCTGTAATGACTTTGAAGGACAGTATAATTGATCTGACGTATTCCCTTTTGAAAGTTTAAAAAAATACATTGGACTGCTTCCTTTGTAATGCCATGAGGGAGAAAAGAATGTCAATGTCCTCTGCTACGATAGTCATAGAATTATAGGATTGGGATGCAGTAAGCGCAGAACGTATTATGACTGTATATGCATCTGATTCAGCCTGGTCGACACTAAAACCCAACTCTGATAGAGCAGCACTTAGGCCACAAGTGACCCATTGCACATCCTCCCGAGGAGTTGTCCTCCTAGCCCATCGTCCATCCTGTCCTTTCCAGGAAGATGAACAGGTCACTGCGAAACATCTCCTTTATATCGGCAGGTGTAGGCTAAGACTCGCCGAACACCCACTCTCTTATTGACTATAACTCTGGGCACTCGCATAGGACATGCCTGCCAGTCTCATCTTCCTGTTCACACATCATGCATAGAGATATGTCCACTAGCTCCGTATTATGGAGGTGTTTCCTTAGTTGACAGTGGCCAGTCAGAAATCCTATTGTTGAGCGAATATTTTTCCTGGTCTCGCCAGATATTTCTTCGTCGCTAGCTTCCCAGGGTCGCCCAGGATCATCCTGGCAAGATTAAATTCTTTGATTCCATCTCATCTCGTTGAGGATTGAGTATGGATGAGGATGAGTATAGCTAGTTCCGCAATTGTCGAAGTCATCAGGCCGTAGATGTCACTGAGTCCTAAAATTCTTAGTCCAGCCGCTTCCTTGGCTGAAGAGTCAGCAATACGATTGCCTTTACTCCTGTGTTGCCCTTTAACCCACCTCAGAATAATGTTATTATCTACCGAGGCTTTCACTAAATCTTGTCGACACTCTAATACTAGCCCTGAAGTTATACGTTGTATGTTCAAGGCTGATAGGACTTGCTTGCTGTCAGTGCAGATCATTATGATTTTGCCAGAAATTCCTTTCTTGGTTATTTTTTTTGTGGCGATTGAGATACCAGCCAGTTCTGTTTGGATCACGTTGGTATTTCTTTCCATCCCCCACTTAATCCTTAGGCTTAGTGATCTGGAGTACACTCCACATCCTGAGCCGTCTTTGGTTTTTGGGCGACCTGTATATATGCGTATCGCATTTGTAGCATCTGACTCTGTGTTCTGTTCAATTTGTATTTTGTAGGGTTTATTAAACACAAACCTGGGTTCAATTGCATCACTGGTTGCCTGCAACAGAGGTTGCGCAGTAAGCGCTTCTTGCCGTAGCCTCAGCCTCAATTGTCCCATTCCTACTTTACACCAGCCGTACGCAATCGTACTATGGCTATTAATGCAACCTCCTTAACGTACAGGTCCAGAGGGTTCAGATTCGTAATTAATTCCATTACCGCGGTTGGTGTTGTTCTTATGGCTCCTGTGATGTTTAAACAAGCCAGTCGCTTTATTTGATATAATTTTTGGATGATTGTTGCTTGTAGAACTTTCGGTCCCCATACAATGGCTCCATACGTTAGCATAGGTCTTATGATTGCAGTGTAGATCCAGGTGACCACATGCGTGTTCCACTGTCCTCCGACATAGCTCATAAGCCACATATGCTCTTTCTGCTCTACTCTGTAGGTGAGAGTTCCATGTTAGCTTCCTGTAGAGGATAGTACCATGGTATTTCATCTCTTCAGGGAAGTTTAATTTGCTTCTGAAGATTTCCAGAGGTTTTAAGCCCAATAAAATTATCGACTAATTGTAATTATTTTAATGATGACAGGAGACCTCACCGATCTTCAGACGGCCATGGCTAGATTTGTAGGTGCTGCTAGGGTTTATTTGAAATATTCTTTGGATCCTCGATGGATGCTCCAGCTTCTCAACGACGTCGAAACAACATGGATCAATTTCACAATCACAAGGGAAGAAGAAATGTGGTTAGCTGAAAAGTTTACGGCCATGCAAGGTGAGAATATACAGGCTGATTCACGGTAGATGGTGCATTAGACGTTTCTGGTGAACCAGAGACCAGATCACTTTGAAAATTCAAGAGCATATTTGGAAAATCTCCACCCAACTGAAATATTTCAGAAAAATCGGTGTTGCCACTTCCATTAGAAAGTAGTGGCAACTTTGATTTTGCAAAAAGAACACCCAGTAGGTATATAATATTATTTTTGGAATCTACAACAATTACTTAACATATTTCTATACCTATCTACTACCGTTTTCGAAATATGAATCAATTTTAATTTGTTTCTTCAGAAATCATGACCTTTAAAAATGCTGATATCTTTGAGTTGAGGTATTCTATGGTACCAAAATTTGGTTTGTAGTTAAGTGATACTTGGAGGCTTCACATAATTCAGAGAAATCCCTGTTATTTCAATACAGGTAAAAAATACTGTTTTTGTTTGCATAAAAAAGTGTCAAACTTCAAGTAGTTTGTTTTTGATGTCGTTATCTTCAAAATACAAATTTTTATCCATTAAAAAACTTTGTATTTCATCTTTCCTCGAATTTTTAATCGGTTGATAAAAATTATCTGATACGATCCGCCAATTCTTCAGTCTACGTGGTCTAGTTGGCAGCGGCTTCATTTCTCTGGAGTGTTTTTTTTTGGCTCTTGAGAGCGCAGACACCTTTAAGTATGCACATTACCGTTTACTTCCACTATACCAAAGTATTCCTTAACTCAAAGATATCAGCATTCTTAGAGGTCATGATTTCCGAAGAAAAAAATTCAAATTGATTCATATTTCGGAAACAGTAACAGATAGGTGTAGGGAAATATCAAGAAAAGTTGTCGAGTAATTGTTGTACATTAAAAAAATGATGATATATCAAAGTTGCCACTACTTTCTAATGGAAGTGGCAACAACGAATTATCGAAAGTATTTTAGTCAGGTAGAGAATGTCCGAATACGCTCTTCATAGAATTTTCAGAGTGATCCGGTGTCTGGAAACGTCTAATGTCTCATGCAGCGTCTCATAAAGCGTCTCTGCTATACAAGCAGAGATTCTGCTAGTATATAAAATAACTTCTATGACGAACGAACGAATAATATGAATGTAATATTACAGAAAGGTGGCTTCAGCAGCTCAGACATCACAGACAGTTATTCCCAGCTTTGCATCCCCCCTCTTTGACCCGTCTGGAGTATATTTTGAGATGTTTAGCTTCCATGTCTAATATGGTAAGTCTCTCCTTTGGAAATTATAACATTATTATCAACACTTCGATTTCAGAAAGCGTTCTGGAAGTGCTGCCCTTTCAACAAGGAGATCAGAGGTGAGATAGTGGCAACCCTGAGGAAAGGAACCCCCGAGTGGTTCGGAGCTTTGAAATCGTCCATTATGACCTCCGAGGAGTACGATCCTTCGTTTGTAGTTTTTTGTTCGGAATTGTACGTGCAAATGCAACACGGTCTCTCTCACTATCATCCACTTTTTGAGGGGTAAGTTCTGGAATGGATACACTCGTATCTCAATAGGGTTTGTAAAAAAACTAGCCGCACTTTTTCGCCTACATAAAGAATTATTGATTTCGGAAACTCACTCGGTTCCAATGAATGTTGAAACTGCTCCATAAAGTTATTTTATACTTACGTCATTTAAACGTTTTATGTCTGCCAAAGGCAAACTATTAATTTTTATACATATCCAACTTTGTTTAACGCTCGATTTGGTATGAGGCTAGAATTGCTCATAAAAATACTCAGTTCCATTTCTGCCCCATTCACAACTTTACGATCAATTTCCATTAAACAGAAACGATTCGCTTTTATGACACTCAAATAGAGGTGGAATAATACGTCCTCAAAAATGCCGTAACATAAAACTACCGATCAAAAATATTGTAGAACAACCAAGCCTCGATAGTTTCTTGGACAATTTCATTAATTTCCAGTACATGGGTGATCCCAGAAGTACTTGGTCTAACCTGATTTTGAGAACAGTATCGTTAAATGTTTTCTTTCCTATCCTACCGACTGCGCCATGTTATGATAGGGACTCCTAAATCGAAACGACACTTTGCATAAACTGGTTTATTGTGCTTTTTTTGGTTTTTGCTCTCCTGCGCTCTTTCATTGGGACCATTGAACTTTGATTTTGATTTGGATGTCATAGCCGTATATCCATATATCCTGAGCGATGCTCATTCGACGGTTTTTTTGGTCAAAATTCAGCAATTTTGATACGAACTCCGCTGCCACAGCCTTCTTGCCAGAAACTTCCGTCGATCTGTCAGGAAAAAATTAATGCTGATGTACAGATACCACATTCAATGCGATTATGAAATTCAACATTTGATAATGAATTGATCATTTTGCTCATCATCATCATCTTTCCTATTTTGAAAGTATGTCCCAGATTAAATCCAAATCAGTTTTGAACGATCTAATAATTGATTTGCAGTGAATCTTCACTCTTTACTTGTCACTTTTCAACTTTACTTTCCCACTTTGTTGAAACCCACTGTAATTTTGAGATGTATATTTAATGTTATTTAGCTTGTAAGGCTTATTTGAGCGAATGAATGAATAAATATTGAAGAGTAAATATATGATGCCGTTTCTGGGACAAAATCCCATACTTCCTCTTATGATCCTTCATTTTAGTGATTATCAGATCTCTGACCGGAACCTTGTGGAACACCCAACTTGAGGTAGATGTAACGTGTGTAAGAGTGATCGATGCAATATTTATGTGTGTATGATAGAAATGGTGATGACGTCAGTGTGAAATAGAGAAAATGCAAAGATGGCGCAACATGTCAGAAGGGCACTAAGCCGTATATTTGCTAATAATAGACGCATCGTATCACTCTATTTTTTTTGGTACCTTGGGAGCTGTCTGACTTGTCCATTTAGTCCAAGTCTACAGAAAACACTGCAGCCTCTTGGGCTTATTGTGTGCATTCTCCCATCTTCATGACACCCATTCCATCAGTCTCGTTCCCTGTACTAGTTTGTACAGGTTCTGTGTTGGATGTTCGTCATATTTTTCTGTACGTAATTTCGTACGTCCATATATTGCCTGCCTCCTGTGATTCAGTGCCTCACATTTGCACAAGATGTGTAGAGCTATTTCTATCCCTTCGTTGCATAATCTGCAGCTGAGATCTCCGTTGTGCAGCCCCATTTCATTCAGGTGTCCAGTTAGTAACCCTGTAATTATTCTGAGCCGATCCCTACTATATTGAAGTATTTCTTCGGTTCTTTTCTCGGACGGTTCCCTAATGATGGTTCTACTGTGTTCGTTGCCAGGTACTTTTGTCCAGTACTCTGTGGGCTTCTTTATTGGTCCATGTCCTGATATGGTTCCGTACCAATAATTTTGGTACCTCCAGAGCTGGTTCAGGACCCATATATGAAGTTGATGATCCGCGTCTAGCGCATTCATCAGCTTTATCATTACCTGTGATTCCTGAATGCCTCGACACCCAGTACAAAGTTGATTTGTTCCTGTTTGCAAGTTCATTCACTTCTTCATGGCATTCCCAGACCAGTTTTGATGTCACCTTCGGGTTTGTCAAATCTTCAAGTGCGCTCTTGCTGTCTGTAACAATATTGATCCGCTCATTTCTTTGAGGTCTCAATTCAATAAGCCTTGTACACTGCAAGATAGCATACACTTCCTCCTGAAAAACGAATATGTATAGTCCTAGCGGATAGCTGTAGCTCAAATTCCTATCCGCTCGGTATATTCCAGCTCCCGTTCCATGTTTGATCTTCGATCCATCTGTATACCAGGTGTTTTTTCCAAACATGTTTTCG
>WOGJ01008457.1:0-10488 GCA_015342185.1 Leptinotarsa juncta | reverse complement strand
ATAAAATTTGTGTCAGTACTGCCACATTGCATGATTTGTAACTTTTTGTGTTATATACTCAATTTTTCATTTCTCTTCTACTTACGAATATTTTATATATACTTTGTTTTAGCATTTACTTTTATACATTTCTATATTCAATTATTTTTGATATTTATTCCATATATACTCTGTAATAATTGTATTCCCTGTAAGTGGGTACTCCTGTTGGAAATAAATCGTTTTTTTATTATGAAATCAATCTACCGAATTATATGCAGGTTTATACGTTTGTTATATTTGATAAAAGTTGAAAATGATCGTTAAATGAAATTGAACCATCAAAACTATTCGCAATGTTCCTAAAAAATTAGTAGTAAGTTCATGTGTCACAATTGGAAATAAAAAATGTATTGGTTCAACTGACGAGAATCATAGGCAAAGAAAAAAATTAATCAGTTGTAGTTAAAATGCAACTGATTAATTCATAATATAGCTAGCTAACAAGCTGATATGCTAGCTAATATTTATACGTAACAGTCTGAATAAAAATTGATATTCGAAACATTGAAAATACCCGAAAACCTAACAATTATTTGAAGTACAGTGCAACACGTGTTAGGGTTTTGTAAACTATTCAGTAAAAATCTCAAAATAAAGTGTTAGCTCCCCAGAATCAGTTGCAAATCAAGCTTTAATGTCGACCGCAGAACAACATTATTATTCTTTGGTTCAAACTATCATCACGCATCATATATGCGTGATCATACTTTGATCACGCATCTATCATTGTTTGGGTTACTTTGTTTGTTGGATGGATACAGTTTAGTTACCTTGCAGTGAAAGCTACAATGAAAGACGGAGGACCAATTTCGTTTGGGGTCGCTGCGCGAAACTTGGCTTCGCACCTGATATTCAAGGATCGAGGCTTCTGACAATCCCATAGACGAGGACTTTGTAAGGGGAGATGGCATGGCCTCTGGAACTACTCTGAACAACTTCTGTCTAGCATGGATAGTTATATAACTAGTTTCAGAAGTATTAGCGAATGATTTGTCAACCAGTTTTTGGGTATCTGTTGTCTTAATAATCTTATTTCGCTGATGACGACCGTCAGATTTGAGAATGACCAATAATAATGCATCGTGTATTAATAAACAGGCAATAGGTTGAAATGTTGTGAATTCGTTCTTATAAATGACGAATTACGATGAGGCCAGGACTGCTCCTTGGGGGACACTTATACTGTTAAAATTAAGGATGACACACACATATCTTTGATTTTCTGTCTCATGGCAGTTTTTCACTCTTTGTACTTTACCTACAAGATGACAAGATACAAGAAATAAAAATAATAATACTTGAAACAAAAGAAGAAAATCATTGTCAGATGAACAAAGTCAATTTTTTAATATATATTTCATGAAAACAAAAATATTTGAAATTATTATAAATGAATTTAGTCTCTGAATTTGGTATCATCTACATTACTATTATCGTTTTCGTTAACATATATTGTTGTTCGACTTTGTTTACAAATAAGTCAACATCAGAAAACAAGTAGAGAAACCCTCCTTCACAAGTGTAAGTAGGGTTAGAAACTATTAATTGGATTCATAAATTCGCCAATTGAAACTGAATCGCATATAAACCAATTAGTAAATGAAAAGTAAATGAAAAAACTTTTTACTAATCTGTACCAAGTTTTCAGCTTTGCACAGTAAATGTGAGACAATTAAAAACCTTTCAATCTGATTGAATTCACGCCAGACTCGAAATTACTTTCAAAGGGTAACAAAACAAAAAACCTTGGGTAAATAAAAAACATGTAACGGATCCTTGATTTCATAAATGAAAGAAGCTTCTTAATTTTCTAGATGAATAACTTCCAAATGAGCAGCCCCAATATCAGAATCTCTTTGTAAGCAAAATAACATTGATTAGTTTCGTGAAATTTTGCCATGAAATTATTAAAATGAAATAATATTGAAACAGTTTATTTTAGCCGTTCAGAAAGCTTCTTGCAGATTCTGGATAATGAAGGAGGCATTCACTAATGAATATCAAATAATGGTCAGGTAATTCTACATCGAATGGTAAAGTTTGGTTGTTTTAAAATGGCCATGTAAGAATAATTTGTCGAAGATAACACATGTTATGTCCATTAAACGGCGACTATTTCATATGGTTAATTGAACTCATTTTATAAACAACATGGTGAAATAACAATAAAACATTAAAACACGTACTGAAAGTATTTTGAGGTTCAAAATGTGCTGAAACTTGTAAAAAAGTAGTGAAATGGCAACAAAAGACGAAAATAAGGGTCATATCCATAGAAAGAAATGACACACGTTACTAATAAAAGTGTACACTTTTATATTTTTGAGGTGCAGTTCTCCGGATTGAAATAATCTTCTTGGCAAAAGAGGGTTTTTTCAGAACGTATAGAAAAAAAACAACTTGAAAAAGTCGTAGGATATTTTATTTGAGTACGTTTTTAAAAAATCGTGTCCTTGTTTCCAAATATGACACATGAACAGTTTTGTAGATTTAATGATTTATGTAAAATAGTCATTCAAAATATCCACATGAAATTGTGAGAAGAAGTCAGATATAGTATTGAATAAAATTTTTTCAAAGAAATATGGAGACTTTTTCGACAGACCTGCACATTTATTTTGGAGGTTTTCCTTCAATAAAACAGGCGGACTGACAACTCAAGGAGAAAACGTAGGATAATCTTCATAAGGCCACAAACATAACCAATGGATATTGCAACAAAAATCAATAGAACAGTACTACGGGTAAATCACCTCTTTCAATCCGCAGTTAAAACCCATCGATACCATCACCGAATGGGTTTCACATTCCATTCAAATCACGGAAACGCGATGGATCAAATCAGATAACAGATAATTATCCACTAGACTATTCCTTTACCTCACTCGTACATTTTATTCAAATGGGAGTTCTTTCGTAGATCTCCATTTGTACCGGCTAATGTTCTTCCGCATCCATTATTCATAGCGATGGGAAATTTTTTCTCGTTTTCCGCCGTTTTAACGATAAATCGACGAAGAAACCCCGCTGAGGCATGCTGGTAGCGCACTAGACGAAATAATCCACGAAGAAAAACAAGCAGAAGACACGAAGCAGAAGGTCAAGGGGGCATGGCAAAGAGGCATAGGGCTTTGACCTTCATTATACATGCTGAAAATTGGACGATATGGATTCATATTCGAGCAAGTATAAAGTGTATGCCCTGCTATTCAATCACCTTCCAAACAGAGACAGATCGCAGCCTCCTGAAAACTCAAGTCTCTTCATGTGAGACATGTTTGGAAATGCCTGAAACGATGCCAATAAAAGATGCTTTTTCTGTTTGAAGCATTTGGATGTACCTTGAAGTTTGATTTTTCGTCCAACAATTCTATTATTCGTTCAGTTCAGGTCAACCACCACATTACTACACTAAAGGTTCCAAACAGTGCATCACAACCACAGTGACACCAACAACGATTTCAATGACTTTTCACGGAATTTTCAAACAAAAAAATCATAGAAGTAATGTAGGACAATACAAGTTTTGTGCCAGTTTCATCATGATAGGAAGCGTGCACATTTATTGAATTGACTTTTCGAGTATCCAACCGACTGCGCCAGTTATTCCAGGATAAGGACGAAACTGAATCAACAGTTATTTAAATTTTTAATAAATATTCATATTCTTGTCGGATTTGACGTAGCTCGTGAAACATGCTGGTTGAAGGAAAACATATTTTAACAGGCATATCACTGTTATGTTCGAAATGAGCTTGGTAACCTATCATATTACCAATGTCGAACGCATTCAGAAAAGATTTCTGAAATATGTCACTTCAAAAACGACAAAAAAATCATTCGGAAATAGAAATTCATCTAATATGTCTAGCGGTTTTTAAAATAGTATTATCATCAACACGAAAAAAACTACTTATCGGTGAGTAATTTAATTAAGAATTCATTATTTCTTGTAAAACTGAAACACTAATAATAGTATAAGTTTTGTGAGAGGAATCTTTATGAAAATTCATTGTTACAGAGCCCTGAAGACGAATTTAATTAAATTCGAAACATCGGCAAGAAAACTGTTTTTTTTTAAATTGATTCTTTTACCCAATCAACCTTTATTCAGAAAAAATTATTGTATCACTAAACTAGTTAACTGGTTGTAGGTAATACCCTTCCGTTTATGTCGCTCAAGCAGCAAGAAAATTATGAACGCTTCTGGATCAGTAACATGAAAATGAAAAAACATCATTACAAGTCTAGAACACATTCCCTGAAAATGTATATATCTCAATGTCTGACCGAATCAGCAGGATATCACGATTACTCGACGGCCAAATAAACTTTTTTCAAAGCGTAAACTCCGACATGCTAATAACAAAAAAACTTTATGGACTCCGGCAATCAGACGAGGTCGGTCGATCTGATAAAATGAAAAAGAGCAGTAATGAATCCATCAACGATGGCGAATTTCGAACCTAGTTGGGGCTGACCCGAGGATTTTCAACTTTTCTCGCTTCCAAACTCTAAATTGAACTAGAAACGAACTATACGGCGCTGATGAAGTTGCAGTGCATTTTGCAGACCGACAGGAAATTGGGTTCATTAGTTTATCTGCTTCGGACCATAGGATCGAATCTAAACCAGAACAGAGGAATGCAAAATAGTTCATATAAGTTGACAGAAACACATTATCTAAAGAAATTCTCACAAAGTTACCAAAATATATTCTTCATTACAACTTTTAAAAATTTTCAGATTGTGGAAGGTTAAAAAATTCAAAAAATGTCGACGAAAAAGTAGTTCCTGACAAGGGGAACGCGAGGATCATATCTTTCAAAGTGTGAAAAGATACACCTTTGAACTAGTTGCCCACTCAATAGATGACTGTGCCTAGCAAGTGTTTTACTCAGGTATAAGTATACGGAACAACATTCATTGCAAATAAAATAATTATTTAACCTTACTTGGGTCCGACAACGTGTAAACCACGCATTTGTGTGGACCTACGAGCCAGATCCCACGTAGATCAAAAACATATTTAGACAGGTATATTTATTTTACCGCATTCAGTCGCAATTGAGTTAGAATCACGGAAAAGAAACACACTCGATACAATAATTGCCCAGACGTGTTTTGTATTATTTTTAAACGCGGATCTAAACAAATATTGATACAGTTTATCATTTCGTTGAGATACATATAACGCGGAAGACAAGAAAAAGATATAAATCGCAAGTAATACTCAATGTGTTTGAGAAAAAGTAAACCTTGTTTATATTTTGATTTTATTAATAGACAGGACGTTCCTTTTTCTTGTACCCAGTGTCCAAATCAGTTATTGGTTATTGATTTTTCAATGGAAGAGAACATTTATTGTTTATTGAAAGGTAGGAAAAATGCTTGAGGCATTTCGAGAAACTAGTACTTGTTCAAAAACGGTGATTTTTCTTTGACTTGAATTACTGTAGATTTCGAATATGGATATTCACATTCATGATTATTTTAGTTATATTATTTCCAGCAAACAAAGAGGTACGATTCGCTGAAATTATTTTGTTTAATTTCGACCATGCAAAAGCATCGACAATAGTTGAACTAAAATATGATTCGTAAATTCCTGAAGATTACTTTTCTTAGGTTTATTTTCTACGATCTTGTGTCAGTTATACAAAATATAATGATGTCGATATTCAAAAGATTCATATGTCCCAAACTTCCTGCACAACAACAAATCGTGTCAGTTAGACAGAATAGTCAATCTGAAAATTTTTATTATAATACAACAAGTTATCGACCTCTAAATCGGTCATATTGAAGTAGTAAGTGTATTATCAAAAACAACAATTCGTTCAAGACAGTCTCTTTCCAAAGTCTTACCTTTTAACGTGTGATTCTTAAAAACTTCAGTAATATACAAGTTAATTTATCCCAATTCTGCAATTGTAATGGGTGTTGACTAAAAAAAACGATGTAAAGCAAAATGGCTACCTCCTGTATCATGTGCATTTGAGAATTTCATTCAATATTTCATCACTGATTACCATTGATATAAATACAACTTTCGAATTCAAAATTAGTTTACCTAACACCCATTATCATCAGTGGTATGATTTAGAAAGTCTATTTTGTGAAAATAAAAGGATTATATTTCAACACAACAAGGTATACAAAAAAAACGACGCAATTCAACGACTTTTCATTATATTTTCAGCACTTGCAAAGACGCAAATTTGTTAGAATTACCGGGACTGGATTTTTTTACATTTTGTTTGAATTCCTTCAATGAAATCTCTAATTCCTGATTAAATTTTTTGTCGTAGATAAGTTAATGAGGAAGAACTTTTCTTTGAGAATGACTTTCATCTCGGCTAAATCATTTATAAACTAGGAGAAAATTATCAGTAGAAAAACTTCATCCCAGCGATTGACGAAAATAAAAATTCTTTCGAAGAAAGACAAACAACTAATTATATGCATGATCGAATATAAACTGCGTTCTATTCATTTCTGAAACGGTCCAACTCTAACAATCACTCAACAACAACAATCACTCTAACAACAATTATGAATGTTCAAACTCAATTACACGGACCGTAAAATTTCAATTTTGAATCAGTCATCTTGTGGTTATAGATGAAATCCAAAATTTTTTAACGCTTCACAAAATATCAATTTAGAAAATCATAATACCGCAAACAACTGGCACATAAACAACAAAAAGTTAATAATGAATTTGAAAGATTTCTCACTTTCTAAACATGGAACTGATATTAATTTCATTTTTCATTCTGTATAAGTTTGGACAAATATTGATTTTTTTGTCATTATTCTTCTCAGTTTTATCCTAATACCAAAACGTTATTTTCAACACCTCGACACGTGTTTCAATTACCAAGTGAAGAAATAGAGTACAAATATCTCTTGAAAAGTTACGAAAAGCAAACGTAGATCAAAGGTGTATATTTGTTCAACATGTTATGAGAGGTAATAATCAGTTTCGGTGGAATGCGGCGAAAAACACCTCTGAGGAAATTCTTTCGATGTTCATAATTTACAATGATATGTAAATACAGAGATCAAAATACAAGGCCGACAAATATTGCATAGAGTGAATTCTTTTTACTCTACGATATCAATATCCAAATTTTCACTCTTAAAACAAAACTGATATTTTTTGTGAACTCTTATAGTTGTCTAGTATTGTTTTTTTGTCTCAATAAACTATTCAGCAAGACGTTTATGAATACACTACTACCGTTTGTCTAGTACAGGTACATGTCAAACATGGCATGTGTTCTTTGAGACGGCTTTTCATAATTCGTCTAGGTTGGCCAACATATTTAACACGTTACTTTCACAGCTTATTCGGGCATCGTTGGTGGTAAATTGACCCTTTCTGACAATCCAACCAATTATAATTTCATAAATTCCAACTTGTATCTGGAATGCGATATATTTAGAGGCGTATTGTGTTAGCCGAATGTTTCTTGTGAGTCACCAAAGCGATATTAAAACACAAACAAACTCAAATTACAAGTTGATATTTTGTTACCAGCACAGAGTCAAGGATAACGAGTAGAAGAATCTCAATCACCAGAGGCTGGGACATATTACAATGTTACTTCACAAAACTTGTTATCCCACGACATAAATAATGTAAGCGCGTGGCTTAGATCCAGATAAGACGTGGTACTCATTCAAGGTTCTTGACATTACATTAAAATAATACTGATCCGAACAGATGATATGAAAATCAACGGTAACTTGATTTTTCGAATCTTTATGAAATAACCAAAATTGTAGCGAAATTATTCATCGAAAACTTGCAGTGCTACTGTTATACTGCCCTTGAAATATTTCAAGTTCTGTGAACTACCTTTTATATTCTCCAAAATTTGAAAAATCCTCAACATTTTTTCACTTCTTGACACCAATTTTTTGCCAACAGGAATTCAGAAAAGGCTGTATGAATGTTAGCAAGTCACCCATTTCAATATTCAAAGTTGAAAACTTGATCCTCTTATTCAATATGTCAAATCATCAGGTCGTTATACGTGATGTAACACAGGGCTCTATTCTGGGCCCTATTCTATTTTGCACTTATATATTATATTTCATTCAACTCAAGTTGCACAGATTTTAAATTTTATTTTGAACTTAAAAACGTCGATAGAACTTGATTGAAACTTGCAACAACCTGCACACTTAATTTATAGTTCGATCTTGTTAAAATATTTCTCATGTTCACAAATATAGAAACCAAGTTCAAAATAATTTTGAAAAATCGGTGATTCAACTAACTTTGTTTTCTCGAATAAAACTCTTGTATTTTATTTTATTTGCGTAAAAATCTACGCAAATAAATAGAAATATTACGTCAATTATATAGATAATTTGTTCTTAAGGTAAGTAGGTCTGACGTATGTAGATAAGAGACAGAAATGTATTGCCCTCATTGCTACCAGCTTTAAGGAAACCACCATATAATGAATTCCATTCTGGTATTACGTAATTGAAAAATAAATATGTCCAACATCAAAAATAAAATTATTCAATATTTCATATGCTAACAGTACCCGCACAGCTGAAGCATCATTAAAAAAATCCATTTCATTATTTCTCTATCTATAAACTACCAGTGACAACGACGATTATAAGGGTTGATTACGTCACATACTGTTCACAGTCCTTTGAGGCTGATCGATATTGTTCACGTTCCAGGAATAATAACTTTTGACGCTGCTATTATAAGGTTTTGTACATGTTCTCCACGAATTATGCCTAGCTTTTCTATTGTTTTCTCGTTCATATCATGTTTATGAAGTTTTATATTGTAAAACAGAAGATGAGAACAGTTTTGTATTGTTCCATAATGGAAGAGATTCTTTTCCAGGTAAAATTATCAGAGTTATGACGACGTTTTGTTTCATCACCGATAAATGTTATGAAATACGTTGTTAAAGCTGCACGTATATTGACGTAGTATTAATATATGAAGGGCAATTGCAGCTTTGAATGATCGCAGAACAAGAAAGTTTCCAATTCAAGTATTGAAAAAAATGACGATAAAATCGGGAGATGCAGAATGGATGACATGATATACACGAAATTGATTATTCAACGAACGACTTGTGTTATTGTTTCATGATCGCCTAAATCATCATCTATCATTTTCAAAAAACTGAGGTGTTGTGGTTGTTGTAGGTTTCAAATTCTTCAATTGGTTTATTAACAAATCCTTCACTATATGCATTACCTTCAAGAACATAATTTGCGATAAAGTCAATCTCCTTTTTAATTCTAGTTTTTACAGTTGATCAACGTATCTGATAGCGGATATAGTTGGTATCTTCATGAGTACAGGAGTACAAAAATATATCTTTAAAAGATTGACTTATATAGAAAATTATCTCTGATCTATCGTATGAAGTGTTTTGTAAATTATCGCCACATTTCATTCACCAATATCACGAAAATGTAAAATTCCTTGGCGAATTTCATAGCCTTTCTCATATTGATGAAATGAAAAATGTATAAGTCATGCAATATCTTCAAACCATAAATATGTCATTATGTTCTTTGATGCTTTGAACAAACATCAAGAAAATATTCCACGAATCTTTCAATGAAAAACTGATTTTTAGTGGAGAGATTTTCCAAATATAATTTCCAAGTACTTTTTATACCTCTTATTAACCCTTTTTATCATTTGGTCCTGTAATAGATATTTTGGTACTCCAACAGCTAGATTTGATGATCAGTGTCTAGCTTTTTCATTCGTAGTGTCACAAAATGATTAACGACAATATGAATCAATAAATTACAAAGGATAAACTTTGAATATAGCTAATTAACATGATCAGTAATTTGTGTATATATGGAAGACCGCTGCAGTAACACGTTTCCTATTTTTTTTGTCGGCTGAAAATATAAATTATAGATCTCTCTGAACCCTCATCAACGTTACGATTGGCAGAAGATAACATTAGTTTTTACGCGAGCTAATGAAGGCAAAACGGTCATAGCCATGAACAAAAAAGAATACGTGGAGAAGACTTTAGACTTTCTAAATGCTGGCATGTACGATAGTCTCAGACACGACCCCACCAATTTATATCAGAAAGAAGTCAAAGTCAAAGATATTTCTTGTATAATGGATGAAAAGGAAAAATTCCGATCGTTAGTCATGAACCCACAACCACCGAAATTGTATTCATTGGTTAAATTACACAAAGATATCTACCCGATAAGACGGGTAGTTTCTTTCGTCACAGCTCCTTCATCCGAAAAATCCGAAAAACGCATTGCAATTATTCAAAACCACACCAATTTCAAATCAAAATTCAGTTTGAGGAATTCATACCATTTGATCAATGAAATTCAAGATATTACACTTCCGGATAATGCCAAATTGATTTAATTGTTGAATCTTGTTTCCCGGTATCTCTCCGAATG
>WOGJ01008234.1:0-17900 GCA_015342185.1 Leptinotarsa juncta | reverse complement strand
CCCCAGAGAAAGAAATCCAATGGCGTTAAATCCGGAGATCTCGCCGGCCATTCCAGAGCGCCTCTTCTGCCAATCCATTTGTCAGGATACCGTTGATTGAGCCACTGTCAGACATGCAATGCGTAGTGTGGCGATGCGTTGTACTGTTGAAGATGTACATAAATTTCTTTCATTGAAAATAGGGCCAATTATTTCGTTTCCCAGAATTCCAGCCCATACGTTAAATTTTTGTGGATATCGCGAAGTTGATTCATCACTGAAGCAAATATTTTGTATCAAATTCGGGTAAGTTTTAATACTCGCTGTCATTATTTCACAAAATTCAATTCTCATATCATAGTCATCCTCACTGAGTTGCTAAAGAATACTAATTTTGTAAGGAAAGCACTTGTTTAGTTTCAAAACTTTATGTATAGAACCAACTGAAATATTTACCAACTTAGCGACTTTCGAAATTGAAGTAGTAGGCCCAACGGCGAATTTCCTGGAATCTCAATCTGTGCGGCTTCCGTAAGAAGTCTCTTCTGCTTTACTGCTTTGTTGCAAACTTAAAATTTTTGAACAAGGTCTAGAACATATCGGTGACTCATATTTTGGCCTGCATGGCTTTCATCAAAAATCCGGTCTGTCCTACGAGCACATCTATCTTCAGCACCATAAATAAAAATAATTTCAGTTCTTTCTTGTAAAGCCACTTGACAAACAGTTTAAAATCAGGAATAACTAATTCTGATAAATATTTTCACCATTTGATTATAACAAACTGATGCCAAGAAGCAACTGTGTGCCTTTATCTCACTTTCAGCTAAATCAATAAACTCTGTGTAAAAAGAGGCATAAACATATCGTTATTAAGTTAGTGGTAGCGGTTCCATAAATTTTTGCATTTTTTGATAATTAATTTTCTTTTTGCCCTGGTTTATGAGAACGTATCAACCAATTTCAGTGTTCTAAAAGGGTTGAGTGTGGATTTTTAAGATCTATTACAAGATAGGGGTGCCATTTAAAATTATTCAGTGGGGGTAGCTACGGGCTACCTAAAATACCACGGGTTAAACCTAAAATACCACTGGTACTAGTTTTAAACTTCCCCCTCGATATCTAAATTGACGTGTTTTTTGCCTACGACAAATTCTCCCTGCTAAACGAAGTACAAGGAGTGGGAAATTTTGAAAGGAAGGCACTGTATATTTCAACTTCTAAATCAAATATTGATTTCTTTCCACATTTTGAGCAATATGTTTCAACTAGTAGTTTTTTCGCTTATCTTATATTATAATTATGGATGGTAACTATTTGATTGAAATTCAAATTATAATATATTTGATTTTTTCAACGAAATGAATAAATGAAACAACAAATTTTCAATTGAAGAATGAACTGGATATCTGAAAGATCACGTGGTGTATAGCTAGGTTCAAAATTTCGTGATTTGAATATATATTTCATTATTTTATTTTGCAGTCTTCTGATATGGATTAGCTGTTCCCCAAATTGGAATTGAATATTTTGATTCGAATATACCAAATATAAATATACACATTCCAGATATTTCAGCACAATGAATTTTCTATCCCTAAATAGTATTTCTAAAATTGGTCAGATTTTTTTCACCATCCCAATATGAGTATTTCAAGAAACTTTGTATTTTCACAATATTTAATAATTTAATTGTTCAAAGCCGAATTATCTTGCTTAAGATTTTGTTCTTAGTTATCATCATTAAACAAGACTTTCCATAATTCACACTCAATTTATGTTAATCATATTATCATAAATTTCTTCAGTACCACTAGAAAAATAAAATACTTTTTCTATGAACATGACGACAGTGAAGAATATATTTTTCAACCAATTCGAAGAAAAACTTCAATTCAATTTGATATTTCAAACTATCTTTCATTACTGAATTTCCAGTGATGATGCTGTTTTGAAATTCATTGAAATTAAATATTCAAAACATGAGTTGATGAATTTGAAAGAAGTATATTCAAGTTCGCTGCCTTTACGTGGGTTCTCTCCATTCTCTCACTGCAACAGAAACATTGTTTATTCATAATCTATCGATTTCCTTTCTAAATAGCTTTTTGATGTAGTCCAATATCGATATTTATTGAGAACCATTATTCCATGTTCAGTAAAATATTAAATGCAGTAAAAGTGTTTTCTAAATGAGAACAGTATATCAATACAATTAGCAAATTGTTATCAGATTGTGTGCAATGATTTTCGCATCCCACATATTGAAAATAGTATATCAAATAGACGAATTACAAATTGCTCATCGTAATTAAGGCTAGTTATTCTTAGCAGAACAGGCATGCACTTCTATTATAGAAGTCCTTATGATTACTCGTTACCAAAAAAACTGTTCAGAAGGTTTCTAAATATAAAATTTCCTAGACAATGAAGAATTGATCTGTCACCATTCCATCGATTGCTGCTTTGTTTCTAATTTGTTGAAAGCGTAAAGTTTCATTCCAGTAACAACACGGCTACAAATGTTCTTCTTTTTCAAACCGAGTACATTTCGAACGGGATTCGCCCACTTTTCCACGTTTCTTGCAATATTCATACATTTGGGAATCCATTTTGAAAACTGTCGTTCTGTCTTATTCAACGTATTAATGTATGGCTTCATATGAAAGCCATTGAGATCTATGAGCATCCTAACAATTTCATCAGAAAAAAAGTATACGGGTCAACAAAACGTAGAACCAGTACTCAAGAAGGCCAGAAATGTCATGTCATGAACTGAATCGATATTTACTAGGTGGCCACAGAAACCTGCCTTTCTTTTATCTCAAATGGAAAATTTATCTCTTTTGTAGCTAGTAATCTAATTTTTTATATTATTATTCCCACCAATCGATTTCCTGGAGTCTTTGAAGTCCACTAGATACTCGTTGGGACAACAAGAGGATTGCTCCGAATTCTTGGGGTTCTTGTTGAATACACATCGTGAGTAAAAAATAGCAAAATCAATATTCCTAACCGCTCTGGATTGAATGATTCAGTACAGTCTATCTCGTCTTGTGTTTGTAGATCTTTTGCTGCAAAAATCCTGACTTGTTTACTTTGTAGTAAATGTTCAAGAGGTAACAAAAACGTATGTGATTTTCTGGAACTTCAACTAGTGTTTCCTAATATGTCAGATAACCAGTCCGTGCAAAGCTTATTGACAAATCATCTAAAAATGGAACTTTTAACAGGTGATGATAAACTGTATTGCCAAACATGCGCCAAACTAACTGACTATAAGAAAACAAGCATAGCTGAGACACCAGTCAATCTAATAATGACACTGATGGTCTTCAAGAAAGTTCGAAATAGATGAACACTTCAATCTAGCAGACCACTATTATAATCTTCATGCAGTCATTGTTCACTGTGGTCTGGCGGTGAATCTGGTCATTATTACGCCTTGCTCAAAGACGAAACGGACTGGTTTAAGTTTGACGATAGTCGTGTCACGAAGGGTTCTAGCGATGTTTTGAATTGGACCCTAGATTTTGTTTTATGAAAAAGAGGACATTGGCAGATCAAGATCTTCATATGATGTGGTGCTGCAGGTTTTTCTGGGTTTTCCTGCAGCTGAAAAAGCAAATGGAACGAATAAGTTGCCCCGGAGCGCCAATTAATTTTTGTTGTTTCATAATTTCATGATTTGTATTACTTTCTTCTTTAATATGAAAAAATATATAGGACATACGGTATCTTGCGAGGTATCTTGGTTCATTATATGTAAAGTTACATATCAAATATGTTTCATTCTGGATCTTCAAGAAACCACACAAAATAAAATTAAAACAATCATTAGTAGATGGAAAAAAATGAAATACTTTGACATCCATGCCTTGCTTCTCAAATGCATTCACATTGTTAACGCAATCAAAATCACGGAAAAACAACAGTATAGAATACAACTCTCAGTTTCAATAAGCTATGTAGGTATATTATGTAGGTATATTAAGAGAGGCAGTACCTAAAAAATGCCATTTACCTAGAAAACCGTACTCATGTTTTTCATATTTTTATGACAACTATTCCAACATTCCTGTGATCTCAATTTCTCAAATTCGGTTGGGTCCTCTGAGTAAACAGACTTTCCCTTTAAAAATATTTTCTGTTGCGTGTTATGTTTGCAGTGCAGCCTAGCAGTCTTTAAGAATATTGACCCATTAATTTCATTAAGGCCTAAAATTTATAGTTCTTATACATGGCAGGAATGCATACGCTTCTTCCTAGAAGGATGTGTATTGACCAGAGGGAAGTCGCAACCATACTCTTTAAAATTTTTGTAGTTGTGTAATAGAAACTCTCACTAATCATTCATCACTGATGAATATGAAACCTAGAAGTTTGTAGTGCACAAACTTATCTATATAATCATCTAGTTCATCACAAATTGTGAAGGGGGTTTTGTTTCGGATTGTAATTTTTCAATTACAGAAAATTCTCAACACGGTAACTGCCACAAATGAAATTGAAATTATGGTATTTGGAAAATTAAGTAACCTATATATTCACTTCTGCATTTCAAAAATAAATTCGAAGACTGACATAGTTCAAGCATCCTCGGTATACCCTCATTAACACCGTCAATCTTGCATATCGTGTATAAAATGTTTTAGAAGCAAAGCACTCTAGACGACTCTAATGTCATCATTAGTGGTCCCAGTTGGGGAAAAAAAAGAAACGTTCGAGCAGTTAATAAAAAGGCTTCGTTATAGATTGAGACATGAAGTTCGTAGTCGTAGTTCGGTAAAGAGCCTATTAGCGTTACACGAAGCTCTTAAGTACCTATACTAGTCCAATACATCGGTATGGGTAGTAGGGAAAACTAATTATGACATAAAAAAGTACTCACTTAAGGAAAGTTTAACGGTATAAGATGATGACGTAATTGGCTTCTGATAGCCTAAATTTATAGATATTAAAATGGCAATAAGTGTTGCAATGAGCCATTTTTTGAGAAAAACACTATTCTGTTCTTATCTGGGTGTTTTTCAAATTCCGTAGAACGACTTACATGATTCTCAACAAGATTTTTTGATTTTATCGCCGATAAAAACATATTCATTACCAAACCACACATAAGCTAATCTTATTTAGACCTATATTCTCCATTTTCACCATTTTTACCAATTCCTTTTCAGTTTTTCTTCCTTTTATACATTTTTTCAAAATAATTTCTCCACATTCCTAGTATTTCTTTCCTTTCTATTATCTCTTTCTTGAGCAATATCATTTTCTTTCTTTGTTGAAACCTTTTCTACCACTTAATTTTCCACGATATTTCCCCTACTGTCTTCTGTTGAAGAATTTTCATTTCTCCTTTCCTTTTCCTTTTATTTTAAGTCTTCGTATCTGCTTTAAATATTTTTGATCAGGATATTAGACAAAGTAAGAATTTTTCTAGTTTCTATTATAATAAATTCGATAATAGTAGGCACTAAATTCTCAGATATGACTGTAAAATTTATGACTTATAATCTGTCTCTTGCATATCATGAATATCCTTACCGATATTCAAGTGTTTTATAATCCGATATCCCAACTTTTAAAAAAATTAATTATTGTGAAAACTTGATTTGAAAGCAATTTTCTAGAGGAAGGTGCGTTCATAAGTAGGTGTACTTATAGCATTTAATACACATAGGAACATTTGAAAAATGTATTGATCTACAGGAAATTTACACTGGGTTTTAAATGAATTTTAAACCAAGTTGTGGAATAAACGGAAACATATATATTTTTTTTTAATTTGGATTGGATTCAGCTTCGCTGAATCCAATCCAAATTTCAATTTCTTTCAAATGTGCAACTCGTTAGGAATCATGGTTTAAATAAGGGGAAAATAATCCAATGAATTATACCATAGACTGATTTCAATGAAATCAAGACAGGCAATGCGGATTTAAAAATAAAACTATTTTTTGGCTGAAGCACATACGGTCTCAGTAAAGTTGATGATTACATTCTTGTCAAAATCCAGTAATAAATATTTTCCGAAACTTCAGAAAGCTAATAAATTTTGCAATACTCTCACTCTCACCGTGAGCGCATAAGCCGCAAGCAATTCACGCCTACTAATTATAGAATAAACATAATGTAGCTTGACATATATTCCGCATTTCTTTATTTTCAATATGAACGTCTAAAAATACCAAACGGAACCCGACAAAAACTGATACGTTTTTTTTCGTATCGCACTTTCTAGCAGGCGTGCATGTCATCCTTGGAAAAGTACGCAATCTAGATCCCGTCTATTTTCGTATATCACTTCCCCTTTCTAATACTTCTACGTTCTTTTCCGCTTTCTTAACATAACCGAGATCGAGCGGGACCATTGAGGGGTTTCTTCTACTTCCACACCACACACAACTCTGAAGATTCACTATATTTGGGTCAATGAACCCCTATAGAAGCATGTCGCCGGACCCTTTCGTTCTGTATTTTGGGGCGAACGACGAAGTATAATTTTTTAGTGGCTCCAGAATGATTGTTTGTTTTGCTCGAGTTTCACTCGATAAATCCGGGCACAATGATTGTTTTTCGGATATTCGAGAAACATAATGGACTTCCAAGAAAGATATAGTATAGAGCTCTACAATGCCATCATTATTTCATTATTATACAGTCACACATGAAAATAATATCCACCGAGTGGCAAATTTTACAGGACGAATCAATTTTCATAAAACATTCAATTTGTCTCAAATTGATTAAAATAAACAATTAATGACAAAAGCTTCCCGACATAATTATTTTATTTTTGGATAGAAAATCCATCATTCAATGTTAGACTTTCTTCCCAAACACTTTTATTCAAAACGACGACTCGGAGGTCATAAACAATTTTTGAAAACGAGGACTAATGTCTCAGTTTGGAGACCTATTTTCCGATTGTCTGAACTGAAAATAAGATCTTCTTTGTTCTTTCAACAAAATGTTGTTGTTTTTTCCTACAAATATTATTTTGAACTACTAGGCAGCCTATTATAGTCTTTTGGCAAGAATAATGAACTACTGTCAAGAGTTCATTCCATAATTGTATCTGCCTGTACCTGTGTTAAGTTTCGAAAAAATATCGTTACCAAAAAGTATTGGAAATTGAAATGTGCCTATTGATGAAACTAGAGCCCAAAAATAAAACATTCGTGATTCAACAGCAGCTAGGCAAAGGTGGATCTTACTCAAACTTGCCCTTTAACGACAGTCGAGTCCAACTTTTCAATCATGGTTCAGCTTAGGACCACTGATAACAAACCTGGTAAGAAAAGAATTGCCACTTCAAAGACAGCAAGGCAGATAAAGAATGGAAGTTATATATCACAATAAGGCATAGGATCGTCTAAATGAAGAGTAAAAAGTATAAAAAAAAATATTGATTACATTTTAACTTCATTCTGTACTTATTATACTGTGAAAGGAGATTTTCCGAATTATGTGAAAATTAAACAGAGATAAAATAGATTCCAGTATCGATAATGAGACCATGGAATAATTAGTGAAAAAAATCTGTTTAAATCTATTTTTGTTGAGAAACTTGTGCGAGCTAAGGACTAAAGAGGTCTTACCTTTTAACGTGTGGTTCCCAACACAATATTAGTTGTAATACTTAAGACAAAATGTTTTTTGAAAATTTGAAAACATTTTAGAGTGTTGTTGTATGACTTGGAAGCACGATAAACACATGGAACCAGAAAATTTCATGATAGTTGGATATCACTATATTTTTGGAAAAGAAAGGTTTTGGCTTTCTACTTCTCCATCTTGATACAAAAAAGTAGTTCTTCCAAGGAAAGGAAGAAAGCAATCAATTTCAGAAATTAACCAAGTATATACAAAGATGTGTCAAGCATGCAAAGAAGCAACTTTCAGACACAAACTGGAAGAAAAACCCTTTCGAAACAGCTATTTTGATATAAACATTGAATTAAGCTAAATTTTACGAAAAACACTTTTCTCTATTCCGTTTGTATTCCAAACATTCGTAATGGAATTGAATCAGTTATCATTCACAGGATTCATACACAATGTAATTAACTCAAAAAATCAATTTGTAGTGTAACTGCGTACTGAGTTGGATCATAATTTTTGATACAAACATGTTTTTGTATAACACATTTTCTTGAAAATTAGGAAAGTAAGGCTTTATTTTTAGAATTATTTGATATTTTTTGCAATAAAAAAATCTTATCTTTGTTAATAAAACTAAAGCACGGACCAGAGTGTAATGCCGGAGAAGAAAAAACTAAGAGTGATATTTTAGTTATTTGGTCTAGGTAGAAGTAGAAGTAAAAGAATTTCGAGAATTCTGAACATCCAAGGTATGCCAACCGAATGTTGGCAAAACTAGTCAACACATCAACCCATAAACTCATCAAGTAAGCAAGCGTTTATCAGAAAAATAATCTTATTAAGTATTTCAGAAGAAAAATATTTTGGTTCAATACAATTTCCCAAGTTATAATAATTTTCCAGTATTCCTATTACTTTTGAATCGAAATGCATCATTTTTTATTTTGTTTCCAGTCATATAATTAAATATTTAGTTGATGCAAAAAAATACTTGACAAAACTCCGAAATGGAACCATTGTTTGTCGTGATAATAAACACATTCCTTCGTCGAGAATATTCACGTTGTTTTATTTGCTGACAATCAAAATCACGTAGAAATTGTCCCATTGTTTTATTTTCTTGATGGTTCAAACTTGGAATATTTTCAAACGTTCCCCAACTCGAGTTTATTAAGTAATCACATATCTATTGTTACGTAATGTTTGTTGAGTCACGGACTCTTTCGGAATAATTTTGAGGTCAAGACGGGGCGATTAACCCTTTCAAGTATTAAGAACAAAATATCAAATTTGGTGGGCGAATTGCAACTATACGTCAAACACTCCCTATAAAATCGACGCTAGTCGAAAATATTAATTCATAGTCAGAAGGAAAAAATACGAAAAATCACAAAACTCTCAAATTTAAATATTTTTGATGTGAATACTAATATAATAAATATAAATATTGAAATATTTGAAATTTCCAGAAACGAGTGAAACTTTCCAGACTTTCGAGTATTATATAGGAAAGTAATTCGTGACTTCTACCTTACTTTTCACGAATAATTATTTTCCCCGACTATTTCAAATCTTCTAGGTCACTGGGTGCCCTGGCATCGTGCCTCCAGTCTCTACAACGACAGTTTTGACAAGGATTTAAGCCACATCTACAAGAAGTTTGACAATTGACTGCCTTCATAGGACAGGACCTGCTCTTTGAAGGCAGGCCAATAAGTGCTTTCGCCTTGGAATAAGTACATAGTAGAACCTGGATCTTATCCAAACGTGGTAGCCTCACGAAAACCCAGTCACCATACATGAATCAAGTGATTCATGCTTGTTGAAATAATATTATAGTCATGAGATTTACCTGACTAGTAGATGAAGAAGAAGAATATATTTATTGATATAGGTAATCCTAATATACCATATTATATAAAACATATTACTAACATTATAGAAAAGAAAATAATTTTAAAAAACTTAAAATGTACATATAGTTCAAAATTGAAAATAAAAAAATACAAATTTCTAGTTTGAAAAGTAACGACATATGCTATTAAAAATACATTTCCATATAAGTGCAGCTCCAATACAATGATAAATAGAAGAAAACATGCAACATACATAGATAAGGCAACATTGTAACATTTAAGAGAATTAAGACGCAGGTACCTAGCAGAGGTATCTATGGAATTAATAAGGATAACACTGTATGTAGATTTAGTTTAATTTTCCTCTTGAAGATGATCACTTGGTGATTGAAACACGCGTCGAGGTGTTGAAAACGACGATTTGATGTTGGGATAAAACTCCAGTAATATTCTTTAATATAAATCTAACTTATTTTAATGGTTGATGATAATGTTCATCTGTAACATCATCGACATTTTTAGTCTTCGACTCGTTCGGGGATATAGGGCGTCTTGAAGTTTGCAAACGTACATCAAAATGTTATTGATGGTCACTTCTGTATCCCCCCTATGTCCCCTCCCGGGTTGAGTGCCTGAAGTAAAAACTTCGCCCCACAAATAATTTGTGAGGAAAACTTAATACTCCACTCCATCCACTCCCGCTCTCCGAGCGATCCTCAACTTACTTATGGCAAAGTTTACCGAATACTATTCTGTAGTCTTTGCTTATGGGCACTTCAGCAAGATTGACATCTGACCTCTTTTGGTCGAAAGTCAGACTTTAGATGCTATTACTTTCTGATCGGTTAAACATCTATATGTAGTCAGTAATATTGTGTTTCTATCTTTTATTTGCTGGTAGGGAATAAACCGGGCAAATAGAAGAAACAAAGGATAAGAATGAAAACGAAATATTCAAGGTAGACGTATGGTGAAACCCCTTCCTTCTATAATTTGATACGGTTATACATTATGAAATAAACAGTAAAAATATTTAGACTGTCCAAAACTATAGACATGTTCTGAGGGGATGGAATTCCTTTGAAAATAAGTTAAGAATACATGTCATTTAGTAAGTGGATAGTAGTAAATGGACATTCATCGCTACAAGATGATTGTGGATGGATACTAGCATTCGAAACGTCGTAAAGTAACTTGGTTGATTTTTTTCCTCTATATCACAATTAGGTATTTCTCTTTTCAGTTTCTATATATTATAGACATTTTACTTATTGTTTATGAAATTTGTTTTTATAATCCATATTCTCCAAAGTTAAAATGATATGTTAGTTACTATTAATTGACTTCTTGTTACCATATTATAGAACGTTATGTGTCTTACTGTTTCACATTTTTCTATGACTGTCTGTGAATTCAATTCAACATTATATCACTTATGGACTGTAACTCAATTGATTTTGAGCTGACTATGCGTAATCTTCTACCTTTTAACATTTATACAAGGTGTCTATACAATGTGTCTGTTCTGTGTCACCTCTTCGCAATATTGTGCAATATCTCGTCATTCGGTAATAATAACTGGTAAATAATGCATCACGATGGCAGATAAAAAATGTATAAAAACTTCATTTTGGAATTTATGGAAATTTACCATATATTTTCGTATCTATGGCAAGTGCAAAGCAAAGAATGTACTAATCACGTTAGAAAACGACTAAAACGAGAAAAAAATTATGTGCTGAAAAGGGTGGTGCATGTGCAGAGATTGTGAAATAATAATGCACGTCCATGGACAGCCAACTAAATATTGTGTAATGAACATTGAGCCATTATTTTGAGCGACATAAAAAACTTGACCAGTAAAACACCAAATTTCTCAATTTCTCAACAAATACTTTCAAAAAACGCCCAAGATCAACAACGTTCTGGAATATTCAAGTTTCGCGTAGCGTTTATCATGAGCCTATCTCGTGTCGATCAGAAACACCGCAATTAGTCGGCTAGACGGGCTATCTTTCCAAACCGTTAATTAAACATTCACACACCAATTCAAAGACGCGTCAGAAAAGTTGATAAGATAATACAAGAAAACGATTATTGTTTCTCAAGCATAAGGTAAGTTGCAGGGAACTTTTTACTCATTTCATTATTACAGTACATTGTGCAAACGAGATTGGAAAAAGGATGTCATTAACATGAATGGATTTTTGGGAAAGAAAGTTTTTGGCTTTCTACTACTCCATCTTGATACAAAAAAGAAGGATGAGGGAATCTTCCAAAGAAAGGAAGGAAGTAAATCTATATATGGATGTGTAGATCATACAAAGAAGTAACTTTCAGTTATGAATAGCAAATGAATGGATTCATTTGCTATTGGTCCGGTGTATGAAAACTCGACGAGTTTCTCTTTAGGAACTACTTACAATATTACTAAAATAATATATTCATAGTCTTCATATACTCTAATATACTGTAAAAATGTGTACATTTATAAGTATAGTCCATACAAACATTCATTTTTAAAATAATCGATGACGATGATTTTTTAAATTATTTTTCAGTCAAATGTATACAACTATTACTACATTTTCTGATTGTCGACGATTGCATAATAAACTTGTTGCATTTACAATAATAAATATATGTATCCAGTCCTTACGTACATACTGAAAAAAATTCAATGAGCAGAATGCAAATACAACTTCTGGGAAAACTGCCCGCATAAACTTTATATCGAATATATACTAAATTTACTCCCAAGAATTTTCGAAATTTACGGCAAAAGAAATGAATTTTGCCAAGTACAACCAACCAAATATTTTTTAACAATATTATGTTTCTATGCAAATAAAGTTTTTTTAGATAGTAATGCAGATATTGTTGTTGATATTATTCAAGTTGAATTCAAAACCTCAAAAAGTTAATATTGAATTGGTTGCATAATAATTGTATTGTTTTTCCCTAGAATTCGAACAGAACATAAAAGTATATGAAATAATTGAAGGAGACTTTTGTATGATCCCGCTAGAGTTTTTCTGTGGGTAACTTAAGATTCATTCTTTAGATAACTGAAATTCAAAGAATTGAACACAATAACATCTTTGTTGTGAAAAAGGAAGACAATTTGGGTAACTCTGACTTAAGTAACTCTTGGTTCTCTAGCTTTAATCTCCATATCATAAAAATATACATCCCCTTTATTTTTACCCCTGTTGTCCTAGATTTGCCAAACAGCAAGTTTGGCATCTTCAGGCATAAGTAAGTCAGTTATCAAAATGATTCATAATAAAGCGACCCAAGTGTCAAATATGAAGATTCAATTGTATGTACTACCCCTTTATTGTCCTCTCTATGTTCTGAATACAGCATTGAAGAAATGTTTCCTACTTAACATATATGTTTACCTTATCAGAAGTTGATTATCATTAGCAACACCTCAACACCTATCATATTGTTCCCCATTCATCAGTTTTTCCTTGATGTTCAAAAATCATCTATTACTATAATCCACTCACTCCGTGCAAGAAATCACACGTCGAAAGGTAAGATCTCGCTAATGCTCAGCTGGTAGCTGGTTAACGGAAAAAATATTTCAACAGATTTTTTAACAGAAAAATTGTACGGTTCTAAATATTTGTCTGAGTTTGAAATGCATCTATATTGGTATAGCTATAGTTGAAGTATTGTTCCTGAATATATTGAATGGAAACTGGAAATGGAAATCAAAATTTCACCGTAGAACAATTGAAGTACTTTGAGAGATATAGGAAGAATATTTCTTTGTCGAAAGTATAGATCATCGATGATCTCATTTGGAATTTCATCCATTCTTAATCGAATAAAAAAACCAAGTCAAGCCATTCCACTACAACATTTTATTCAAATTTTCGCCCACACACTGATTTTTCGTGGGTTATTTTTTTCTCGGTGTGACCTAATGTTTGCATATGGTTTATGGATTACCTCGTAGATTCCGCATCAATTCCAATGAGCTGTTACTGGCCAGTGGCCTACATTCTCACAAATTACTTGTCGAAATATTTATGGAGTAAATCGCAGTTACATCTATTTTTATATCATTGATGGAGTTTAATGCTATGAAGTTTATTGGAGTATTTCCTAATGACCTTAAGAGTGAATTTCCTTTTTATTGTAAACTTATAAAATTTCAATATCAAGTGACTCAATTACTGATACAACACGCAACACTGTTTTAAATGTATATTAATGTAAACTGAAACTTTTTGTTAAATAATTATGTAATTACTATAACTGAGAAATGAACACAAAAACCTCCAGATATTTTTGTATGAATGACAATCGTTAAGATGAACTTTGCGAGGTTCTTTGCACCAAATATAGATCTATCAGATGGTGTGAAATGTATTTCGCATTATTATTCGATTATGTATCGAAACAGCGACTCATCTGAATGGTTTATAGCTTCCTGCCTAATGCTTGGCATTTGGATTTTACTGATTATTGTCCTACTTCTTTCCAGAATTCATTGTTCTTCCATGACAGAGTACCAAATAGTTCAATTTTTGTATAGAACGTTTTTGTTTGCTTCACATTTACGATATTTCCGTTAGAAGACAAAACACTGCAAACTGTCTTATGGGTTACCCTTTCAATTTGAAGGGTTTTCAAAATAGGTACTCTGCGCAAAGTATATACCTAGTCTATACGAAGTCAATTCAATTCAATTCAAAATCGTTTATTAACATGTTTTGATTTATTACAATTCTTTTGTGTGGGTGTGTTTGTGTGTGGCCCTGTTATATATAGGCTAATGCCTCTTCAGGGTACGAAGTCAATCAGAACAGCTAAATAAAAGGCTAATGTGCTGGGTCTGATGAATTTACTAGTTAATATCATATAAAGCCTCCCACATAAAAATAATGAATAGACCTCGTAAATTATCTCACGCCGCCCGTGCCATACAAAGTATGGCATCGTATATACTATATACCGTATATACTATACAATGACATCTGCTTTAGATTTGAAAAACACTGACTGCTTTGTTCATTGGCTTGATGTTTTGGGTAGACAACGTTTATAACTCTCAGAGCCACCTAGGGATCATTATGGCTATACGCATTCCGTCAGCTATGTAATGTTACAGAATCATCTCGACTTCAACTAGATAAATTCGATGCTATTACAATAAGAATTGTCCTTTCAGGCGAAAAACCACGACTTAATGCATTCTATGAAAATGTTTGATGATGCGTAATGATTATTCATTCTGGGAATCATCAACAGCGATACTCGCTTAAGCAATATCGCCCAAAGTGTGTTTTCTTATCGAGTTCGATATCCAAATAATTAGGTTTATATTTTATTTCAAATAAAAATTGGTGAAATCAAGTATTGTCTACTATATGAAAATTGATGTTGGTTGGTTGGTTTGTAAGTGATAAACTTCTACATTGCTTAACCGATCATGACGAAACTTGACACGTAGAGAAGGTTTTTAGGCTATCAATTTTTCTGCAACTCGTCACTAGATGGCGCTATAGAACAATTGTTTCAAAGCACTCTTCTATAACGCTGCGCAGGCCTAAGTTCGTTGATTCTGATTCTGTCAAAACATAGGAACAGCAGCAATACAGCAACATAGTTCTATTAAATATATAAGCTGTAATACCAAGTGAAAATCTGTGGTATATTATTCCATAAACTTCTGCTGAACTCATCACCGGGTAGTTTTAGACAATTTTTCAATTTTGATGCCTCCCCTCCTATTCACAAAACGGATGGAAAGTGCTGCTTATTTAAAAAAAAATGTATGTAGGTATAGGCTAGTCAGTGTAGCCCAAATGCTCACGGTTCCCCAATTTATCACTTTTGGAAAAAAGTGATTAATTGTGTAAATAAATTGGATAAATTTGAGTGACTTGACGACCTGACCAGTAACTGGAAAAACACCAATTTCCCGTCTCTACTTTCATATCAACAGAATCAGCACTTTGTTAGTTGCTGCACCCGAAATTGACGTCAGCTCATAGAGTATCACATTTTTCTTCAGAGTATATACTATACAAATTTTAAAGACAGTACCTTCATTCTACTGTTTTTTTTATCAGAAACGTCACTATTCTTTCAGGCAGTCATGAATATCTCCTATTTATATGAAAAAATAATTTTGGTAAAAATAAATTTGTGTATTATTTGTTGGTTATTATCAAATTTGGTATTCTTAACTTGAAGGTTGTTTTTTTGAAACTTTCCTTTATTACATACAAATAACCTCTTCAAAAGTTCCGTATTAAATACTTAGGTTGCAGTTTGAAAAAACTTTTATGGTGTCGAAGCCTTGCAAAGTGTGAAAACATTTCAACACTACATAAAAAATACCAATGTTTGTCATTTATTGTAGCATATCCAAGATATTTATCAGAAAAAAAGTTGAAATTTTTTCGTATTCATTGTTGACTATAAGCTTATTAAGTAAATTAACTTCAACCAGATATTTGAATAATAGTTTCTATTGCAGAGAAACAGTGTTTATTGCTATAAGAGGCGCAAGACTTTCTTGATCTTCAGGCAAGAAAATAATAAAAAAATTATTAAAAATACATAAATCTGAAATCCCTGTACTTATCAAGATCAGAGTCCTGTTGAGTTGTACCATGACAAATACTGCTTTCAACACACTCAACAATAAACTCTTGTTGCATTCAACAACTATCTTCTTCACTTTCATGTTACTAAGCTCATTATGTCTTATATGGTCTTGACTTTTTGCATAATCCATACACGGTGAATAATTTGAATTTGCATGAGCCGCATTTCTTGAAATCGCAATTAGGCGGCGTATGAACCGTGTCGAAAAGTATACAGACAATAAGCGCTCAGAGCTTCGAAAAAAAATTAGGTTCCCAGGAACGGGCAACTAGACGGTGAAAGTGCAAATCTATATCGAACAGACAATCTCATTCTATTCAAATATAACAATTGGTTGGATTGTGTTTGGTATGTGGTATACAACTACTTTCATTATTTGTGTCGTTTACTAGATATTGGATAATTTCGTTGTTTCTTGATATCAGTATTGAGTAATGTGAATTTTATTTCGGTATACTCGTATTGTTCGATTACATTGTACTCAACGTCACATGATCATTTTGTATAGCGCAGTTTACCGTAAATATCAACAATTTCACAGTAAGACAATGAATGAGCTGTATTATGAGTAACAAGTCTTACACATATGTTGAACAACGTACTGGTGACAAATTTGGTAATTTTCGTGTGGCTACCTTCTCATTGATAAGATCTCTTCCTCGAGAAAACAGGTAAATATGACGTATTCTAAAACACTTTATTGTGTGATTTTCACTAGATAGTTTTACAAAAACGCAACACGTGTTTCGCCATACAATGGCTTCCTCGGGGTTGTCTTAATGCAAATGTCAAGGTTTTGCTTACTGTTTTCTTCGATTACCGTGGCGTAGTGCATCAGGAGTTCTTGCCACGTGGTCATACGGTCAATAAGGCGTATTATCTCTAAGTTATGCGCCGCTTGAGAGAAGAAATTTGAAGAAAATTACCGGTATTGTGGAAAAACAATTCATGGCTTTTGCATCACGGTAATGCACCTGCTCTCTCGTCATTTCTTGTTCGTAATTTTTTTTGGCTGAAAACATCACCGTAATCATGCATCAGCCACGGTAACCATTTGATTTGCCCCCTTGCGACTTTTTCCTATCCCAAAATTGAAGAGACTCATGATAGGATGAAGTTTTGCGACGATTGAGGAGATAAAACCCAAATCGCTGGAAGAGCTCAAGAACATAACAAAAACTGCATATCAGACTTGCTTCGGGGATTGGAAAAAACGCTGGTAAAGGTGTATTATATCTGAGGGGACAGACCTCGTATGTATAACTATTATTACGTGAATATGGTCAATTACGTCATTCAGATAGACGAGGCAAGTCTTCCATGAACCAGTGCCATAAACCTCTCAAAATTGGCTGGAGTACCTCACAATACGAAGAAAAGGAGTTTGAACTGATACTGTCTACTTTCAGCAGAAAATAAGGTCTCTTTCTTGACGTTGGAGTGGACTTCGTCTTGATCATTAGGTCCACTATAGAAAACCACTTGCGTCGGACGAGCTTCGTCAGTGTCGACAATTCTGGGCAATAGATACTTATTACAGTTGCTTACCAATATTGTTCTTTGTGGCTTTCAGAACAGTTATTGGTGTAGGTTGCCCATATTCACGAGCGCTCGGATAATTATCAGTCTCTCTTCCTTAGCTTCTACTATTCTTGTGCACAGGTTTTCAAGTTTTCCCTCTAGTGTCGCTATTATAACATTTTCTGGTTTTTTGGGATCTGGATGTCTTCTACCAGAATTCTGATTTTTGAGCTGCTGTCAGTACAAAAAGGGTCTGGGAGCGTATCAAAACCCCATGTATTTTCTTATGGAGGTTCATTCTGG
>WOGJ01008172.1:0-11116 GCA_015342185.1 Leptinotarsa juncta | reverse complement strand
CCTGAATTATCACCAATGAACGATAGGAAGTTTGTTAGGTAACAAAATAATTTCATTAATTATGGCTCAAAGTTTCCAGGGAACAACTTTACCAAAAAATAGGCTATAACATAAATAAACTTTATTGTATAAGTTTGAAAATGTCCGTATAGGACGAAACTGTAGTAACGTTAGTTACAAATAAAAGTGGTAAAAAACATAGAAAGTTTCTTTTCTCTTTTCTTCATTGTTGAATTTCCATTGATCTTATACATTTTTTTCTTATTGCCAGCAGTACTGTACTGACGTACTTAAGTTTAATTAGGACTATGTTTTGGACCATATTTAGCACATTTCATTTTTTATCTTGAAAACCGAGATATGTATAGGATATTATTAACCATTACGAGCGATTCCAAAAATGTGTTGATATAAGGTGTTCTATTTAAAAAAAAAATGAGTTGTAAGGACTTTTCGATGGAAGTAGCAACGCCGCAATGCTTAAAATATTTCAGATCCATAGAATAGATGAGGAAATGTAAGATGTGAAATTTCCAGAAACCTCTAACCTACTACCGATTGAATAAACTGAAAGACAGTTCAGAAAGAATAGACGTTATTCATTATTTGGTCAGCATTTCATTAGTATACAGTATGGTTCTTTAATTCTTTGAAGAGTTATTCCGTTCCCATCAATTTGAGGCCAGCTATTATAGTGTTAGAGACGCTCTTTTCAGCCAATTTTTCTTCATTTACATCATGTTTTGCTCATGACCGTTTATTCATTTTTATATTGAAACAAGTGTTTAGAGAACTTATTCACCATACCAGAAACTCAATAATATATTCATTTTACAGATGCCTTCAAGCGGTAGTACTCGCCCACTTGATATATCTATTCAGAGAAACAAGTGAAGAAAATGCAGTGATAGATATGTACATTTCCTCATTAGTATTGATTGGATTCGGATTTCTCATTAGCTTAACGTGTCAGCACACAAACCACAACATGGCGCTGATCGGGATGAGGGTCAGGGTAGCAACATCGTCGCTGGTGTATAGAAAGGTATTTATATACATTCTCATATTTGTGTCATCTGCTAAAAATCATTAATTTTTTTCCTAGAATCATGTCAGATAACCTTCGGAAAATTCCATAACCTATTTATAAGTAATAAAAAGGGAAATGAAAATTTCTATGTTTTTTACCACTTTTATTTGTAACTAACGTTACTGCAGTTTCGTCCTATACGGACATTTTCAAACTTATTCAATAAACTTCATTTATTTTCAAACTTATTCAATAAACTTTATTTATTTTCAAACTTATACAATAAAGTTTATTGTATAAGTTTGAAAATGTCCTATCGGACGAATCTGCTGTAATGTTAGTTACAAATAAAAGTGGTAAAAAACATAGAAATTTTCATTTCTCTTTCAATTATAATTTCCTACCACGAAGTAACGGCTACATCCAGCTACCTATAAGTACATTTCAAATTGTAAAAGTTTTTCAAAGCTAGAGCCTTAGTTTTTACGTCAATGTCTAATTACACTAATTAACATTAGTGGTTTTTATGGAGAGACGCAAAACAGAATTTTTTGAATAAATATCAAACATAACTTTTTTCTTCAATCACTTCGTCTATAAGTGGAAACCGTATGAAAATCTGTAGATTTTGGTAGTTTTTGAGTTGTCGTGTTCAGACAGATAGGCAGATACGCCGAAAGACTTCAATTTATAATATGTGATGATGTATTAATGATGATTATCAGTGACCCTTGGTTATTACCAATGATTATTTAATACTTTCATTCGCTTGGTGTTTGAGTTGAATATCAAAAATCTATCTTATGTTATGAACGCACAGCTGTCTAAATTTTCCACTGACCCTTTTCAATGCAATATGTTCCTCAGACTTCAATAAACAAATATTTTTTCTACCATGAGAAAATCATTCACAGTTCTGAGCTTCTTGCTATGAACTACAAATACTGCAGAATAATCATTCAGTAATAGTGAAGATATGAAATGAGCGAGAAAAGATAGAAGGTGTTATACCCTGTCGAAGTAAATGCCTATTGGGTAAAATGATGAGCTGTCTGTCCTTGTTCTGTTCAGATGTCCCATAAATGGACAATGTTCAATGATTAGTCCTAAATTGATTCCGAGCTGATCCCTGCTGTGTTAAAACGTTTTTCAAGGTCGTTCTTCATGAAAGATATACCCTTATGCGTTCCTAGGTGTAATTTTCCAGTAGGTAATCGTTAAGTTTTTTAACCCATTTTCCTATCTGATCTCGTATCGTAGATTTTATCACATTTACAGCTCGTTAAGAACTAATATTTTGAGCTGATGATCAATGTTTGTCATGTTGATCAGCTTCTCAGTTGCCTGTGATTTCCGAATTTCAAGACACAGTATAGAGGCAATCTATTACCACCACGAAGTATAATTTTGTGGTTGGTTTTTGTAGACGACATATATTTACATCAAATGCAAATATTTCATATTCACGATCAATGTTTTTTCCGCTTGCTGGGAGCAATCTGACTTGCCCATTTCTTCTATTTCCGGAAACACTGCCTCCTCAATGGCTCATTGCGTTTTCTTCCCATTTCTGTTCCATACCTGTTTCAACAATTTTCTTTCCTATACTCGTCTGAACAGGTCTTTGCTGGACGTACGTCTTTTTTTGAAGATAAAACATAAACACTACAGGAAAATCCTTAAGGCGCTCTCAGAGAGATTAAATCCATTTGAAAAATCGTTCTCAGAACGTCTATTTCACATGAACGCAGTTCTCCAGATGAAAAAGATCTTAAACAGTGAAGTGTGAGGTGTACTGAGTTGAACTCAACACTATGAGCAGCCACAGTCCGTTGCGTATTTCTGATGTGTATCTCTCTTGGTGGAATCAAATGTGCCAAATCACTTGAACACCTTTCGTGAAAGTATCTATAGAAGCGAAACAAATCTTCAACCTTTCTTCGATGTTCCAGGCTATCAAGGTTGCACGTATTCTTAGCATCTCTAACCAGGCGGCTTGCTCTTTTCTGGAAGGAATCCAGCAAATTCAGGGTATGTTTGAGGGCAGAGCTCCATACATTTGAACAATACTCCATAGAAGGTCTAATATGAGCTTTATAAAGCGACAAAAGTTGCTGAGGTGTATATAGTTTTTTGGTTCGGAATAGTGTTCCAAACTTTTGAGAAGCAGCTTCTGCAATTCCAGCAACATGATTGTGCCAAGACATATTGGTGTCCATTTTAACCCCCAACAAACTCATCGAAGCAGAAAGTCAGTTAACAACTGTAATCTGTAATCACTGTAATCTCTCTCTATAAATGTGTTGATCATGAAGACTCTTCAAATTATCGACCTATTTCTCTCATTCCATCACTCGTCATAACTATTGAAAAGTTGATAAAATTTGCTTAACAGAATTTACAAACTTGACAGAAATATCTATTGAAAGTGTTTTCAATATATACATTTTACGCCAGAGGTTCCAGTACGAAGTATCATGACAGAAATAATGATCTGCAAACAAGATGGATTTCAGACAAAAAAACTTGTGGTGTCATTTTCTTATTTCTATATAAAGTTTATATTAATATCAAAAAAACATGGGTGACTGTAGCAATCTTTTGCAATTTTCCCAAACGTTTTGACTGAATAAAGTCAAAAAATTTTGCTCAGAAACTTGTTTCAGGGAATTACTTATAAATAATTGGGATCGCTTCAACTATCAGAAGTCAATCAGTTTAAATCTTCTTCATTATCTGAAATCTCTCATATGACTAATGGAGTACCACAGTGCTCGATTCCCACTCCCAGCCCATTTCTTCCTTACATATCAAGGACTCGACTACTATTCTCTATTCTCTTTGTAGTGTTTTTTATACATGTCATTTACTTCCTCAGTTTTATTGTCACTCATGTACAAGCTTACATTTCAACAAACATACTGCTTGAGTATGTGTGTAATGCAAACCTGTTAGCTTTCAATATTTACAAAAAATCAATATATTATCTTTCAATTGTAATGTGGACGATATTTCTTTAGTTTCAAATGCCAGCGTGATTAAGAAACCATCCTGAAACAAACATCCTGAACAAACTTTAGGTCCACATTCTCTTGCTGAATAAAAAACTAATATCAGGATGTTATGCACTCCAACAGAGTCGGTGCTTGTTTGTCAAAACAAGGCATTAAAATTTCTTTGAGAGATAAGGCAACAATATTCGTATGTGCCCCTTTTTGAAGCAAACAAAATGTCTTTACATATGATTTTGATATTAGAGACGTTTTTTTTTACAAAAGAATTATAATGCTGAAATTCCCTTGATTGCATCTAAGTATCTTACATGTTAGAGTCTCAATTTGAATCTCCTCTCACCGATTTCTATCTCAATTAAAAACTTAGTAATATAAAATAGTTTCAAGATATAGGTACAATTATCTACCAAACTAATTGAATTACAGAGTTCAGAAGAGCTATCAAAAACTCTCAAGAGGATAATTTTGATTAGGTGTCTGTTCACATGAAATTATTTTTGACTCTTATACTTATATAAATTTTCACTTGTCATTGATCCAATCTAAAACAAGCACTTTTCTCATAAATGCCATACTCTTCTCAATGCATATTTCATTAGTTTTATTCACCCTCTGAAGCCACCAACTTGGTTGGTAAAACCAGAGACGAAAAAAGTATTTCATTATTGGTGAGTAGGAAAAGTGTTTGTTTTGGATTTATTCTTCGGAAGAGGTTCCAGTTTTTCTTTTATTCATGAATCAATTGAAATTTCAAGAAATTGCTTGAAAAATAATATGGTAAATTTTAGTGCAGGACTATGTAAATAATTGTTTTATATTTAAAATTTCTTTTTTATCTACTTTATATTGCCATACATTTGACTTTATTTACACAAAAATTGCTTCGCCGTTTGCATACACTTACCTTTTCAGATATTTTAAAGTGTGTCATAGTTTTCCATGACAATACTGTACCATTTTTACAACAAGCTGTTAAGCAATGATGGGACTCATAAAAATGACAATTGAATCCTACTATATCATCAATAAATCCTTTGTATTCAAAAGAAAGTTTACCAGTTCTTGTGTTATATTCGAGTATGGAATTTTTGGAACATACAAATACACTCCTAAAAAATAAATTAATGAATTCATTACCTTAACTGAAGTTTAATTACTTACTCTCCATCTCTGGAAAAAACTGGAGGCAGTTTCACTAACGAACCGCCACCTTTGAAATTAACAGCAACGTCCATCATAAATAATGATACAAAATGGAAATGTGGGTTTCCTCGCTAGTTACTTGATCTTCTTTTCAATAATCCGCATTCAGACAGGTTATCTGAAATAGGGCTAGGTTACAGCACTTAACAATAATTTGAAGTAAGGTATATTAAGCACATTCTTGTTATAATTGTCGTTGTTTATTCGGGAGTAACATTAATATTCCCAAAATTATACATCAAGACAAGACACATGCAGAAATGCAATGCTATAAACACTGGTTTTCTGTTATTATTGAAGGCAGAATTTATGAAATGAGATTTCTCAAAATATTTATAACTTATTCAAAATATTACATAGTCTTCAATATTCGAACAGAGCTCTGTTCGATATTCTTAATTTACTCTGATTTAGCATTGTTTCCTTGGAAGTCCTGAGTCCTGAGATCAGCCAGAGTAGACTGCCAATGATATTTCACTCTGGTTATATTTGCAAAATTAGTATCCTATATGTACGATAATGTTGGAATATTAGTGTAATAATCATACCATTTATCGTCTTCTTTTGACACTTCAATATTAATATTTAGATTTAGTATTCGCCTTATTACCTTTTATGAACATCGACATAAAGTTGATCACATGCCCCTAAAATATTACTACGTTAACTGTTGTTCTTGACAATTTATATAACCTTACAAATGGTACACATGAACTATTCTTCTTTAATTGAGGGAATCAATTGAACTATTCTTCTTCCTATATCGGAATAATTTATCATTGTGCCGTAAGGTGTCTTTCCAATGATGGTTTCCTACACAAACGTTATCTTTTCAGATTCCCAAACTCTAATTTGTGTGGTGAAGGACGCCGGACTAGTTGTAATTGTGAAATCAATCTAATAACTTATTCATGTCCTACAGCAAATGAAATTCAGAAATTAATATATAAACGTCAAGTAAATTGAAAGAGGGTACATTTTTGGGAGAGATTAGTTTATGGGAACGAAATGTTTTGGCTTCCTACTTCTCTGTCTTTATACAGAAAATGTGGGAAACTTTTGAAGGAAGGAAAACAGCAATTGATTTCAAAATGTGGTCTCTCAGAGTAGGGCGAGGAAAGTAGTCTCACGATATCTCTTTTCAACACTATTAACAGAGGGATTCGTGCTTGTGTTCTCGAAAGATAGACATCGAAAGAACAGGTGTGCCACAATAATTTGAAATTTTTCATTGTATTACCAATATTTAACTTTCTCCGATATTGATACTAACAAACAATTATCGGGATTAGAACTAATAGCGGGAAAAATAAGGTTTTCAAAAAAGATAATAATAATAAGGAGGAAGATACAGTAAGCATGTTACGGAAGTAGAGAGGAGACGAGTCTTCCCCCAAAAAATCATATATAGATAATATTGAAATCACGGCAAGTGGCGATAGTGTTGATAGTGAAGTCCGGATTATTCTAGGATTGAATCCGGAAGCCTCTGGATTACTATCACAGATACGTAACTTTGGAATTATTTTTGGAAGCATAAAAGAGAACAATGGTAGTGAAGTGGATACTGAGATATCATTATATAGTGTTGAATCTACATCAGTAGGGAGGAATTTGAGATCTTTTTCTCATTTGGAGTGAGCTAAAGTTGTGTATGATTTAAACTATGAAATATTAGAAAACAAATAAATGGAAGAAATAAAATAGGAATAGAGTTCATTGATACAAAAGAGTCAGCAATATTGTAATCTATGAAAGACTGAGAGGCAAGGGATACAATACATATATACCATATAGCCATGACACATGTGAAGCAATAGTTGAAGGTATATCAATATTATGCACAGAAGAAGAATTGAAAAAAATGGTAGATAGTCCTTTTAAGGTTGTCAAGAGAATGGATAGAAGAACCATAATAAATGGAAATACAATTCATGTACTGGATATTAAGATAGATGAAAAAAAAAGCATACCAAATTTGAAACAAATACTCTATACAAAATTTTACACGCAATGTTAACACAATGAACAAAATAACGACAAAACGTAATTTGGGGTTCAACCGGACTACCCTTAGAAAGCATTGTATATGAAAATACCAAAAATGGATTGAAGACATAGTATTACTATTATTAGGATGAGAACAGGACACTGTACCTGTAAATATCATCCATTCGAAATTGAAAGAAGTAATAGATCAAATTGTGAAACAATTGCTCATATTTTTTGGGTACCCTATCAACATCATTTCTGGGCAAGATCTATATCATAAATTTATTGAAACCGGAAATTCAGTTCCCACAGACATAATTACAGTGTTAAGGAATTCAAATAACGGAAATATCAAAGAGGTAATTGGGTATATGGCTTATAAATACAATAATACGAAGATATAGAGGAATGTGAAAGATTGAACGTTCTCTAAAATCCCAAAAAATCCGTAAAACATCAATCAATCCTAATTAATTAAACTCAATTATGAGGAGCACATACAAAAACAGAAAGTAAAAAATAAGAGAGTAATTAAAAAAATTAAATGAGACAAATAAAGGAGAAGAAGAAGTAAATATACGTTACAGATACATACAAAACGATTTGTAACCAAGAACAAAGTTTTTGCACAACACTCAACGGAGATACGGTATAACAGGAGGAGAACTGGCCAAATGCGCCGAGTACGAAGAAGAAGAAATGGCCATAGAAACTAGAGAGAGAGAACACTTTCAAACCCTCTAATTCCAACATTCATGGCGTAAGGGAGGTTAACATACGCGAGAATAGAAAAGTAAGCAATTGTAGCAAAACCGATAATATGGCAAAGTTTGATCTAACTCCGAAAATGGGCCAATATTTGGATAGGCACTTAGTCTTTCCTTTACTGGAGTTTTTATCAGCTAAAGGGGTAAGTTTGTTGAGGTTATCTTGGAAATACAACATATTCCTCATATTTCTGTTTAGATCTACAATGAAACCGAACTATTGAAGGCCAAACTAGACATTTTGAGTAAAACAAATATGATTGATTATGCTATCGACATAAGGAAGCAGTTGTTTCCAGATGAGGAAGTTCCAGAAGACTTGAAACAGAGACGTATTCACGTTGTTGCTCAATTACAGGAGCTTCAACAAGAAGTCGAACCTATCATACAAATAATGGCTGATGAAGAAGTTATGAAAAATATGGAAAATATGAGGGATTCTAAAACTCTCATCAACTTCCTGTCCAAGGATTACAAGGTACAAAATGTTTATTATGTAGAATAATGTGATAAAAAATAATTGCTTTCTTTCCAGTTCGAAATTGACATGATCGATAGTCTTCATAAATTAGCTAAGTATCGTTATGAATGTGGTAACTATTCAGTATCAACGTCATATTTGTATTTCTGTATGCTTGTTCTGCCTCAAAATGACAAAAACTACCTGAGTGCTTTATGGGGCAAATTTGCGTCTGAAATTCTTTATCAGAATTGGGATTCTGCTCTGGAAGATCTCAATAAGCTACGAGAATACATAGATTCAAGTCCCAACCAGTTTGGAGGAAACAGCTTACAGCTCTTGCAACAGAGAACTTGGTTGATACATTGGTCTCTCTTTGTATTCTTCAACCACGCCATGGGGAGGGAACTTATTATAGAGATGTTCCTGTATAGGCCACATTATCTCAATGCCATTCAGACAATGTGCCCTCACATCTTGAGATACCTGGCAACTGCTGTAATAATCAACCGAGGGAGGAGATCTGCCCTGAAAGATTTAGTTAAAGTTATCCAGCAAGAAAGTTACACATATCGGTAAGCCACTTTGTATTCTGTATTTGATATTCTTTAGACATTGTTTCTGGTTATTCTTGTATTTATATATGTACCAATTCTTTTCAAGATATATTACAAAAAAATGTCTTTTAAGAACAGAAGTGGTGATTGATGAATGAGTCTTTGAAAAAATATATACAAATCTGGAAAAATTATAAAAACTAACACATTTTTAAATACTAGGAGGCTACAGATATAAAAGTTAAAACAAATTTAAATATATTGGCATCAAAAAATTAATCAGTATTGTTCTTATTACAAAAGAACACATGACCACATCAACAGATATGTTCCATTTCATTCAGTATTATGTATTTAATACAAATAATTGCACATAATCAAATTACAGAATATTTCAAAGCTAAGACAAAAGTTGAACTTCAATAAAAATTGTTTAGGCATACATAATCTTTAATTTTAATCATTTGTTTAGTTTGTCATATAGTCTTTGTTTCAAATGTTCACATGCCTATTTTTATCCATATAACTTACTCGTTAAACACTAAAACTTTTTATATATTTAATTGTTTTGACATATTTTCCTTGTGAAAGATTAAATAAAGATCATTCTCTTCCATTTTTCAAATTTCATGTTCAATCTGTAAGTAGTTGATAGACTATACCATAAACTACTATTAAGCAGTTGAAGATTTTGAGAGACAATGAATTAATAGTGGTTTGGCTTGACTTTTTTCACACTGGTTAAAAAAATTAAATAATAATTGCATATCAAAATGAAATTTCAGTGAATTCTGGAATACAGTATTATTCAATATATTTAATTGCATCAATTATATGCACTTCAAAACGTTTTGGTTCTGCTCCGTAGATGTTTTCGAATTGTTTTACCATTGTGCAAGATATCTTCATTGGTTGAATTTTTCAAAATAATATTGCCAGTCTATATAAATTCAACATATCAATGAATACTGTGATGAATGGTTTCCTGTAAAATGGAAACATTGCTGATCCTGACCATATAGCAAACTAGTGTCACTCAGACGGTATGCTTATAAATGTCAACAAATGCCACCAATACAATAAACCAATCATTATCGAGTATCATATTAACAGTGTAGTCTTGAACTATATCCATCCAACAAAGTAACCCAAACAAAGATAGATGTGTGATCAAAACATGATCAACATCTATTTGCATCTATTTGGTAAAATAAGCCTCTTCACACTGGCCAATCAGATTTACCTGCAATCACCCGGCGGAATTCATGTTACAGTGGTCAGTTACATGTGATGTATACATATAAAGTATTTTAAAAGTTAAAACTTTTAAAATGTCAAGTTCTGATATTGGTGAAGAAAATGATAAATGGTGTCCTTACACTTCACCTAAAAAATAGTTCTATACCCAGCCGCATATAAAAAAAAAGAAATTTCGGTCGTTCCTTAATGTGGCTCTATACAAGCAGTCTTGTCTAGGAGATCACATGCACTATGCATGATAATGTTTTAGAGCATTCTTTTGCTTAGATGGACAGAGTATAGATGCTATTCCTAGCATCAAAGACTTGGGAGTCATCCTTGATCCTACATTAAAAATCAATTTACGTATTTGCTCTGCAGAAAATAAAACATTGAAATTACTTGGGTTTATAAAAAGGATAACATTTGGTTTCACAAACATATTCTCTTTGAGAACTTTATATTGTGCCTTAGTTCAAATTACGTCAAATTCAAACTTTGTACATTCCTTGATTGTCAACAGTCCTAGCATATTACTAATCTATCTCCAATATCTTTGAGGAAAAAACAGAAATATTCGTTATTCTTCCATAAAATCACAAATCGTAATTCAAAATGTCCCCATCTTCAATCTAAGGATAGTTTTCAAGCACCTCCAGGCACCCTAGATTTTACCAATATTTTAATAACAGGTTCCAAAGCTCAAACTATGGATACCACAGCTGTCCATCCCATTTCCAAAGACTCATAAAACTGCACAGAGTTATCCAATTAGACCAGTGGTTTCCTTTGTCACTGCACCATCAGTGAAATTATCAGAAAGGCTAATCAATATCATCTTGAACCATTGTAAC
>WOGJ01008047.1:0-11006 GCA_015342185.1 Leptinotarsa juncta | reverse complement strand
CTATGAGGAGATATGGCCCTCACTTCCTCAGGCCTAACCTTCAATAACAGTTGAGTCAAGCAACGCATTTGTGGTTTAGCCTACTCATGTCCGATGACAGTATGTCATCATTTGATTTAATTCCAGTCATAGGAATCTTGTTTGATTTAGAAGGGGTATATTTCTAAGAGAAATTATCTCTTTGATCTCTATACAAAAAATTTGGGAAACTTCCAAACAAAGGAACTTCACATAGATGTGTAACTCACTCATAAAAGTTCTATATGGTTTACGGCATATTTATCTGGCCGCACACAAGTAGTTAATACCAAATCAATCTCAAGTTTAGTTAATATACAATGTGGTGTTCCGCACCATGTCACCCTGTTCGCCGATGATACCACCATTCTATGGCATAATGATAAGCAAGCTGATCTTCATCATATCACTGATTCAGATATAATAAAGGTCAGAGAGTGGTGTCTCTCGAACCATTTATCCTTCAACATATTGAAAACTAAGATAGTGTCCTTCAAATATGCAGTTGCTGATATTTCTTTAAACTATCAGATTATTGAAAACACTGTTTTTTCTAAATATCTTGGACTATACGTCGACAATGGTCTCAAATTCAGTGAACATGTCAAAAACTTGAATAAAAAATTGTCTTCTGTGAAAATTGCTGCAAGCGAACTAGGATATCCAACCGCAAATATATTATCCTACTCCTTGATAAAGTCACATTTGCGATAGGGTACCTCATTCTGGGAAGTGTGTAGTGGTAATGTTCTTCAACGTGTTTTTGCTTTAAAAAAAAAGAGCCCTGAGATACTTATCTTAACTAAAATTTCGCGATTCGTGCAAATTTCACTTGAATAAGTAACACAACGTACTCACAGTAGTGTCTATGTTTAAACTTGAAACAGCGTGTCTCATAAATGAACACAAACAAAATTCTATTACAGGCAATAGATATCTCACCCGTCAAAGTAACCATCTTAAATTACCATTACCATCTTCCACTCTCGTTGAGGATTCAATTATATAAAACGGCTGCAAAATATACAATCACCTTCCAAATAGTATTAAAGATATACCGTCCAACGCCAGCTTCAGAAAAGCAGTAAATAGAACCTAGTATTGTTTGGAAGAATATTATGTGGATAGAATAGAATGATAAGTAAACTAAAACAATACACTTTGATATCATATACCTTCTATTGTTTGTTATATTTTGAATTTCAACTAAGTGACTGATTGTTTTTATCCAATTCAATTTTATATAGTAGTGACTATACATTCATCAAATGCTATTAATTCAACTACATTTACCATGTCAATAAGATGTTATTCTTTGATATTAAAGCATATTTTGATTGATTGATATACAAACTGGGAAGAAAGTCTCAAACATTGAAATACACGAAAGGAAAAATGCATTTTCATATGTTTTCAATACTTGATGCTATTGATTCAATAAATAAGTTAATCGATGAAGAAAGTTTAAGTAACGAACACCATTACATGAAACATGAAGGTGCCGTTATAAAATCTTGTATCAAAAACTTCAATATTTCTCCCGGAACTCCAAACGATCCTAATTTCTGCTCATGAATATTTTATCTGTCGACACTAACTCTCACCATCAGAATCCGAAATATACAACAGCCGGAGATAGGTGTCCCATCAAGCGAGGTGTCACTAATTTGCTCAAAGTGCAAATTTTATCTCGATCTAATTTGAAGAGCTTTTGAAAAGAGCTTCCCTTAGCCACTTAGCGTCGTTTGAAGTCTGCAAGCTTGTTCTCTTAGCTCTTTTAATATTTCACGTTCATGAATATTTATGAATTCAATTTTTTACTTGACGCGCATGTATATAAAAGTGGTGCTACTAGCGAGACATAATTGGAAAACAAAATAGGTTGACGCGAAAAGTCCTCTATGACATTTTATTCTCTTGAAGTAGTCACAAACAAAAAGCGTGACGCAAGTCACTTTTGTAATGTAGTAGATTTAATACTTCTACTTCTTCGGATGGGAATTTGTGTTCATCATTAGGACTTTCATATGAAAATGCGCATTGGTATCGATGTAAATTATACAGTGTGATCCATTTAGATTCGAAAAAACACTAATTAATTTATTGGTCGATTTCAATTATTCAACCGACTGAATCAACAATTTTCATTTCAATTCTCAGACTGTCTGGTCGGTAATGAATTTTAGCATCGATATCTTTTATTGGAAAAATTACTACACCATTGGATTTAGAGTTCGAAAAATATCTGTGATGAGAAATCTATAAAAATATATTCAATAGTGAAAAAGATACTGCAACTCAAAATTCGAAAATTCACAAACTGTATCAACAGATAGTCTTCGAGTGTAAAAATAAACCACCGCTGGAAAAACGAAAAAAGTTTCTGTTTAAAATCTGTTTCTCCGTTAACCAGCTGTTGCACCCCTATCATCGACAATCCTCAGAATTCGAAACTTGTGCGAGCAAAGGACTAACGAGGTCTTACCTTTTAACGTGTGATTCCTAACACGGGTTGGACGATAGCAAGTGAAAATCGATCGTTTAATCTAGGGCTTGAACCACCGACCAAAACGGCGGTCGATTTGAGTGAGTGAACAAAGGACCCACGTTGAACCGACCGGCTAATTTACAAGCAATTTTTTTGCGTGGTCTGCAAGTGTGCACATGTTCACCGGCAGCACGAGGTTGCATATCTTAATGGGGATCCAGAATTTATTTCGATTTGGGGTGAAAGTAACTAGGTTCAATTCAATGCCACAAACCTATGTAATAACCCATTTTCGAATTTCGAATACTTCACGGAATAACATCACGGAACCTGTTTTCGTCTGGTTTATCTCTCTTTCTTTGGTACTCCTTCAGACCCATTGCAATATTTTACTGATTATATACCCCTTTAGACATGGGAATCTTTTACTGGTCACATGTGAGGTTGATTTTCGAATACGTCACGGAATAATATCACGGAACCTGTTTACGTCTGGTTTACCTCTCTTCCATTGGTACTCCTTCAGACATATGGAAATATTTTACTGATCACATGAGAGGTCTACTTTCGAATACGTCACGGAATGACATCACCGAACCTGCTTACGAGTGGTTTATCTCTCTTTCTTTGGTACTCCTTCAGAAACATTGCAATATTTTACTGATTATATGTGAGGTTAATTTTCGAATACGTCACGGAAAGACGGCACGGAACTTGTTGACGTTTGGTTTACCTTCCTAGTTTTTATACTCCTTTAGACATGGGAATATTTTACTGGTCACATGTGAGGTCGATTTTCGAATACGTCACGGAATAACATCACCGAACCTGTTTACGTCTGGTTTACCTCTCTTCCATTGGTCTCCTTCAGACATATGGAAGTATTTTACTGATCACATGAGAGGTCTACTTTCGAATACGTCACGGAACCTGTTTACGTGTGGTTCATCTCCATACCTTTTATACCTCTTCAGACAGATGGAAATATATTACTGGTCACATGAGAGGTCGATTTTCGAATACGTCACGGGATAACATCACGAAACCTGTTCAAGTCTAGTTTGCCTGTCTTCCTTTGGTACTCCTTCAGACATATGGAAATATTTTACTGGTCACATGTGAGGTCTATTTTCGAAAACGTCACGGAATATCATCAGGGAACCTGTTCACGTCTGGTTTACCTCTCAGACACATGGAAATATTCAACTGACACATGTAGATATTTTACTGATTATATGTGAGGTTGATTTTCGAATACGTCAGGGAATAACATCATGGAACCTGTTTACGTCTGGTTTACCTTTCTTCCTTTGGTACTCCTTCTGACACATTGAAATATTTTACTGATTACATGTGTGGTCGACTTTCAAATAGGTCACGGAATGACATCACATTCATATTGAGTATAATTTTCAGTAACAAGTAGTCATATCTTTCTTATGCAGTTTTGTGTTGACTGAAAGAACTAAAAATATTACTTTAAAATATTCTACTCGTTAATATGACACTAAAATGTAACAATTATGTAATAGATAGATAGATGTAATAGATATAATAGCTACTCCCTCCTTCTCTCCCTATGGGGAGGAAGTAGCTATTATACACATGGATATATTTCACTGGTTACATGTGAGGTCGAAATTCGAACGCGTCACGGAATTACATCACGGAATATGTTGACGTCTGGTTTACCTCCCTATCTTTGGTACAACTTCAGTCACATGAAAATATTTCACTGATCACATGTAAGGTTGATTTTTGAGTACGTCACGGAATGACATCACGGAATCTGCTTACGCCTGGTTTACCTCTCTTCCTTTGGTACTATTTCGGACACATTGCAATATTTTACTGATTACATGTGAGGTTGATTTTCGAATACGTCAGAGAATGAAATTACGGAAACTGTTTACGTCTGGTTTACCTCTCTACCTTTTATACCCCTTCAGACATATGGAAATATTTTACTGGTCACATCATCGTGGAATAACATCAGGGAACTTGTTTACGTCTGGTTTACCTCTCAGACACATAGAAATATTTAACTGATTACATGTGAGGTTGATTTTCGAATACATCAGGGAATAACATCACGGAACCTGTTTACGTCTGGTTTACTTCTCTTCCTCTAGTACTCCTTCAGATACATGGAAATATTTTACTGATTACATGTGTGGTCGCCTTTCGAATACGACACGGAATGATATCACGGAACCTGTTTACGCCTGGTTTACCGCTTTTCTTTTGGTAATCCTTCACACGCATGTAGATATTTTACTGATTATATGTGAGGTTGATATTCGAATACGTCATGGAATGACATCACGGACTCTGTTTACGTCTGGTTTACCTCCCTAACTTTGGTACACAAGAAAATATTTAACTGATCACATGTAAGGTTGATTTTTGAATACTTCATGGAATGACATCATGGTAATTTTGAATATCCAACATAACAACGTTAAAATTCCCACTGAAATACGTTCAACAGCAATGAAACTAGTAACATTTCATTTTGTAAGTTGCTCAACTGATAGTGAAATTTCAGACGTTGCCGAATCGAATAAAACTCGAAAACTGTCAGTTTCTTTTCTTTTCAGAACTAATCACTTCTTTTGATAAGACCTGCGTATATTCAATATGCCTAAAGCATTGTCGAAATAGTCCCAACAAATATCTAAAAGTAACTAAAGATACTAGGAATACAACATATCAACAGTGCAAAAAATATGAAAGTTCGAAATAGTCATCTTGTGACGTCATTTTCTTCCTATAGTGTCATCTGCAATATTAAGCTTGATGAGGTCATTAATATATAATAAGAAAAGAATGGGACCTAACACAGAACCTTGTGGAACTTCAGTTTTTTTTTAAGTTGAGTTGTTTTGACCATTTGCGTCCCTCCTATTAAGTAGGAATCAAACCATTTGTGAGTTACTCCTCTGCATCCATAACGTTAAAGCTTTCTCAGTAGTATTTTGTGTGTATTTTGACAGGTCACAAAATACTGCGGCAGTCTCTCAGTGTAAGAAACTCTCAAAACGCTATCAACTTACCATCAAAGCGATGGACATATTAGGGGACGTCATCTGCTTGATCAACCTCTCTATGGTGGGATCGCTCTTCTTCGGACTTGGGAGCTTGTTGACGTCCAGCAAGCTCATTCTGGTGAGTGCTGAGCTCAGTTTGACAGGCTGAGACGCCGTTGAACGCACCCTGAAAAAAAAAAAAGATTCGAGAGAGAGAGTAACTGGAGACCGCAGTTAAAATACTCTTACACTGCCCTGGCATCCTCAATCGTAGGAATTTTTATATCCTCATCCAAGAAACTGAGGTCGAACGTCCTCAACTTTGGCATGGAGACGTTCAGTTGCATGCTGTCGAGCTCTTTCATGAACTCGGGGTCTAACCGGAACGGTCCGTCGATTTCCTTCTTGGGGGGTTCCTGAACTATCTGAGGTGGTAGGCTGAAATAAATCATACAAATAGTTGTGGTAACATGTCGAAGGAGTCGCAATAAAATATAAACTCAGTATACCCCAAGTTAGCGAAAGTCTGCTCAAGTTTTCTTAGAGAAACATTGAAATTGAGCAACGCGTTCGTGTTTTGAAATAAGGCCTGATGAAATCAAAAATATTATACCTTTCAAGGAGTTTAAAATGACAGCAGCAGTTTTGTAAACTATTATAGTGCCTTGATGAGTATTAGCTGATAAATACTGCATATAACGAATTATAATTATAATTACTTGACTGGCGGCAAACTTTCCTCCTCCATATCATCGTCCTGTTCGAAGTTGTTGTTAACACCGCTGCTCACAAAGGTATTATCTTCCATGGCTCTATTGGGTGGGGTATTTTCCTTTTGGGGCGACAGTGCTGTCGTTACTACGGTGGCATTCAAGTCCGGTCTGGGAGGGGCGAAAGTTTTTCTGCTAGACCTTTTTATTCTCTCCTCGAGGAGGGACATGTCTTTGTCAGAAATCTGAAATATGTTTCCACTGTTGAATATGTGAAGTTCAGGATATGACGCAACCGGTTTTTATTTATTTTTGGAAATGTTAAATCTCTCGCATGGCTGCCTAAGAAAGGCTACAATGAGGTGTTCCACAAAAAATCACTCAAAAACTTCATTATTGAATATTTATAAGAATAGAAATACGAAGAAGATTAGTAAGACGAAGATGAATAGAAAAACGAAGAACAGAAAGACGAAGAAGAATTAGAAAGACGAAGAAGAAGAATTAGAAAGACGAAGAAGAAGAATTAGAAAGACGAAGAAGAAGAATTAGAAAGACGAAGAAGAATTAGAAAGACGAAGAAGAAGAATTAGAAAGACGAAGAAGAATTAGAAAGACGAAGAAGAAGAATTAGAAAGACGAAGAAGAATATGAAGAAGAAAAAGAAGAATGCATGTGAATAGGTTAAATAGAAACTATACCTCTCAATTTGAGGTTTTCTAGTTCAATGATGGCCCTCAATTTACAATAAATGATTATATATTTATCAATTATGTTTACAAAAACATGATCTTTCATAAAAGTTTTTTCAATTAAGAAAAATTTCCGTTGTCAATAAAAAAATTGTTTACTTTAATGAAACTTTGTATCGATTTCTGTAGAACTAACAAAATGGTACTTACATTACCAACCAGCCTGTAGACTTTTTCCCCCAGAATGTTGAATGCTTGAACACAACAGTTCAAAGCAGCATTTCTCACCGAGTTGTCTCTGTCAGAAATCTGTTTTGCTATTTCCTTCAAACAAGCCGCAGGAGTAGGCAAACAAATGGTTATACCTGAAATTGAGATAAGAATTGAATATTTATCTGTTATAATATCGTTTCCAATAAATATGTAGGACATACCGTAATCCTCGATTATACCCCCCATAACTTCCAAGCATTCAGCTCTTTGCCTAGCATTTTTCGACTTCAGCCCTTCCATTATATAAGAGAATAACTTGCTAACAGGAAATAATCTAGTTATTTGCGTTAACAAAGCTTTCACCCCATTACGAACTGTATCTTTAGGATCTCCAATCTGAAAATAAATTATCACAATTATACCCAAAACCAAAATTAATTTCAATAATTGCACAGATTTTTCATTGATTTTGTATTTTTTATTGACTTGGTGTAAGTACCTTTGTATCTATAATATCTGCCTACCTATCAGCAGTTCAAATCTATTACAACTGTATTTTTAATCAAAAGACACATATGTTTCTTTGAAAATTTCGTGTAGCACTTCAAATGCCAGAGAAATTAAAAAAATCTGGCATAAAATATGAATAAAGCTTCTTCTGATAGTAATTCAAATGTACTACAACTATATCTTTGATTACAAGGCAATAATAAGTCTTCCTTTATTTGAAAATTCGTTTGGACACTTCTACTACAAAAGGAAGAAAAATATGTATTATAAAATGCGAATAAAGCTTCTTCTATCAGTAGTTCAAATGTACTGCCACTGTATTTTTGATCAAAAGGCAATCATAACTCTTCTTTTACTTCAAAATTTGTTTGAACACTTTATCTGCGGAAGGCATAAAATGAGTTAACCTTCTTCTATCAGTAGTTCAAATGTACAACTGTATCTTAGTTCAAAATGCAATTTAATTGCAAGAGACATAGAAATATTGTTGGACAAAATACGAATAACTTCTATCTGTTAGTAGTTCAAATGAACAACACCTGTATCTTCAACACAAAAAAATCATAAGTATTTCTTTATAATTGAAAATTCGTTTCAACACTTCAATGAAATATGTGGCACAAAATACGACTGAAACTTCTTCTAGGAGTAGTTCAAATGCACTACAACTGTATCTTCGATCAAAATTCAATCATAAGTCTTTCAATCATGAAAGTAATGCCGTTCTCATCAGTAAAAATTAAATATTTTGTAGAGTGAGAGTGATACACACTTTTTATTTTCATTTTAACAATGAAGGTCATTCGCACATATACCATTTTCACAGCTACCTCTTACCTTGTTTACCAAATATGGTATGAACGAGGACGCTTCATTCTCCACCAAACGGTATTTGGTATCGATGAGCATATTGAAAACAAACTGAAGGTATTCAAGACCTTTGAGTAACACCGAAGGATTGGTATCGAAAAACCTCAAAGTCAACCATTTCAATATAAGATCCAGATTTGAAATGAGCGCTTGGCCATTGTCTGCCAGGTCGTCGTTCAGGGATTCTATAGCCTTTATGTGATATCTGAAAAAAAATATTGGCTCTCAGGATACAAATGAGGTCTTGTTAAAAATATCTTCATATTAGCCCAGGTGAAAGCGAAAACTATTTAGGAAATTTTGTTTTCACGCAGTAATTCAGAAGTAATAGGATTCTTGGGAGAGAAAGGTCTTTCTTTGATTGAAAATTTGTTTGAATACTTCAACTACCGAAGGCTTAAAAAAATGGTTGTACAAAATATGAACAGAGCTTCTATCAGTAGTTCAAATGTACCACAACTGTATCTTTGTTTAAAAGGCAATGAGTTTCTTTTTGAAAATTTGTTTGGACACTACAATTTCAAGAGACATAAAAATAGTTGCACAAAATGTGAACAAAGCTTCATCAGTTGTTCAAATGTATTACTTCAAAAGGCAATCGAAAGTGTTTCTTTGATTGAAAATGTATTTGAACACTTTAATTGCAAGAGGCATAAAAATACATTGCACAAAATATTAATAAAGATTTTATCTATCAGTAGTTCAAATGTATTACAATTGTATTTTTGTTCAAAGAGCAATCAGTCTTTCTCCAATTGAAAATTTGTTTGAACACTTCAACTACAAAAGGCATAAAAACAGTTGCAGGAAATATGAAGGAAGCTTCATCAGTATTTGCATTAAAAATACATTGCACAAAATATGAAAAAACCTTTTACTGTATCTTTGGTAAGTTATTTTACTGAGCATTAAATTTGGCAACTTCAACTCCTTTCAACCAACGTTCTATGTAATATTGTGGACAAAGCACAGTGATATCAACTTACTTAAAATCTGAATGGAACATGTTGAACATGAGAGTCTTATTGACATTAGCCGTGGCCATCTGATCTTTTAACAAATCGACAAACTCCTCCCTAGGTTGAGTAAAATTCCATTTCAGCACTTTCAGCTTTGACTCATCGATGGTTCTCTGCTGTTTCAAATTACTCACGACCAATAATGGCGAAGTGTCAATGTCCTCATCCTTCTTTCGACCGGCGGTCGGAGGAGCAGATTTCGATGCGACGGCCCCCTAAAAAATTTTGATATAAATCCCATGTACTCATTAGGTATGACACATATTTTGTATATCAGTGAAAAAACTGATTTTAATTTCAAGTTTAACAATTAACAAGCATATCAAACACAATTTGACGCATAACAGAACCTTGTGGCACTCCCCACGTCCGCCATATGGGACTAAAATGACGGCATTTGGTAATTGGGCATTGTCTCGCAATGCAAGCTTATGGATACTGGAAAGCGGGTCAAATTCAACTTTCAAGCTTTGATTACATACCCTGGGAGAGGTTAAATTAAATATAAAAAACATGTAAAGAGTCAATTATTTGAAACAAATCCCCAATATTATTATTACCTTAGGTTTTACGGCGTTCTTCGAGTTGGCCACAGATTTCGTTCCTCTAACAGCCTTCTCAGCCCCTTCCGATGTCTGTTTCTTGGGAGCCGGTCTCGCCGGCAAGTTGGGCCGTACTTTCTCCAAGGCTGCCACGATGCCGTTCTTCGAAGCCGGTTTCAACTTTTCCGTCTGCTTCAACATGCTCTCATAACCCAAGTGTATCATTATACCCAAGATCGCTTCCTGGGCGTTTTTCCTTACGTCGGCATTCCTGTCTTCGAGATTGCTGTAGAGGTGAGGTACGCACAACAGCAGTTCTTCTTTCGGTATTGATTTAGGCGTAACTGTCAAAGTGGAAATATGCTTTATTGTCCGAATATTCATACGTCATTCACAAAGTTTGGTCATAAACGACAAAAAATCAACAACAACTCAAACAAAGGAGCATGAAACTTTAGAGCCAAACATGTCAAAGCTTTTTTCCAGGTTTGTTAGTTATGATGTACAGGTTTTTATGCTCAACGTTTTGTCTACAACTGCGTTTATCATTTATATGTCTACCGCAGTTATAGAAAAAGAAGAACTTTATTTCCAGATATGCAAGCCTAATATAAACATAATTATTGTACTTTATCTAAATATAATACATAAAAATTAAAATAAATTAGTCTATTATAACCAAATAACAGAAAATCACAAAAAAATATATCGCACATATTCTATATAGGATACAAGTTTACATATTTACTTATAGGTATATTCATTCAAAACAAAGTCTTAGTTATTATTATATTTTAAATATAAATTAGCTTTAATTCAGTTTTTCGTTATGAATGTTACCAAGTCCCTCTTGAATAGACGGAGAGAAGAAGAGTTTTTCATGTTATTTGGTAGTCTATTGAAACTGTCCAGACC